>JXSR01S031458.1:31456-69579 GCA_000969725.1 Ophiothrix spiculata
AAACATGTTAATATCATTTATCTCCCTAAGATCACGAGGTAAGCTGTTCCAAAGTTTGGGACCAGCAGATGTAAAAGCTGCATCACCAAAGCATGATTTGGAAAAGGGAATATGAAGCCTTGTCTTGTCAGAAGTTGAACGTGTAATGCGACTATATGACTGGGATTTGACACAGATGCATTGTTGCAAGTAGACGGGAGCCTGATTATCAAGGCTTTTGAAAACATAAAGGAGGATCTTGTATTGTATGCGTTTATCAATTGGTAGCCAGTGGAGTATGTCCATGAGTGGTTTTGCACTATCAAGCCTATCAGTAAAGAATATTAATCTGGCAGAACGATTCTGGAGGACCTGGAGACGTTTAATATCTTTCAAATTAGAACCATATATGAGAGCATTACTATAGTCAAGTTTTGACAAGACAAGTGATCGAACAGCATGATGTTTCGTGTCCTGATCAAGGTAGCGCCATATTCTACGAATGTTGCGTAACTGAAAATAACCAGATGAGATAACACTATTAAATTGCTTAGTCATAATAATAATATTGCAATGATGTTCTTCTCAACATTTTTCCAGGTGCATATGTATTATCCTGACTTATTGAATTACATGTGTCTTCATGTTTGGTGAACAAACTGTAATTCAAAGTAACCATACATCGATGCAGTCTCGCTTGTTGTAGTGTTCTTTCTGGCTCTGATTGTAATCGTCAATATGCTAAATTTGATTGGATTTGACATAAGTATTATCTTTGAAATATCAGAAAGGTTTAAATTCAAAATAAAAGCATGTAGTTAGTTTATCAAATTTTCCCTTGGTATTGAAGGACAGTTTTCAATTGTTTCATGCAAAATATCATTTTATCATTGTTTTTAATTTCATTGATTGTATCTGTACAAAACACATACTACACTCCCTTATCAGAAGTATTGCAACATAGCGTAAATCCTGGTGTTTGCGAGTATAACTCTTCCATAGTTAATATTTGATTTCTTATTTAGCTGAGCAATGTAACCAATGTGCATTGTTCAATGCATTAAAACAGTTCCCTTAGCTTATTTTAGTCCATTAAAATTTGTTGTTGCTTTCAAAATGGCGACGTTATGAGAGATACTGAATGAAGGTCTCAAGCGCATTGTAGCCCTGGGAACCGAATGAATCCGTTTTTGTTATATGGCTGTGCGATTTTATTTTTTGCTGCCAAATGATTTCTGAAATTGCCAGACGTCGGGGGATTCTTGTAATGCATATAACTCGCGCATAACCAGTCGTCAATGAAAGACTGCACATATGGAAAATCATCAATCATATTGCAAAAATAGGCCATTTTACCCATTGGTCTTTTTGGTCGCTCAGTACTGCCTAGAAAGTAAAAATACCTGCGTATAATTATTCTCGAAGGAATATTTAAGGATTGTAGTCTCATATTTGTAGAGTAACGAAATGGAAACAATTGACAACGCTTGTACACGGGCAGCGAAGAGTTGGGATGGCGAATTTTCCGAGTAATGTGACATCGGCCCTGAATTGACGCCATATTGTTTTCATTAAGGAGCCGGGTCTAATTGAGTTTTTAATAATTAAAGAATACGTGTTTTGAGTTTTAAATATGACGGCTACGACCAATGTAACCTTTCTTTGATGACAAAAATTGGTGTATAACTCATGGTTTGAATTTCATTGGTATGTATTGATTCGAAAAACTTGCGACAATTGACTGGAATATCGATAACATCCCATTTATTGTCATTCTCAGCAAACCAATGTTAATGTATTTTAGGAACATGTCAACAGTTTGTAAATTACCACTTATCGTTCTTGAAAATGATTTCACACTCGACTGCACACAGGTTTTTTATGACAGGATCTTCAAAAAGGGCGTTAGCAGTATCAATCTAAACCCATATGCGCATTACGCAAATCTGAAGTAAGACACGTGAGATAACATTAATCTACGAGTCTTGAATAACAAATATTTCAAGAGACATGAGTTGATTAATTTAATATCTGATCCTCGACAGATATCAGCTCTCAAAGATTTGCTTATTCTGAGTGGCATTGTAGAAGTTAGCAGTCGCTATCATTAAATTGCATGACTAGCCCCCTAGATATTGAAATAAGTGTCAATTCATCAAAATAATTAAAGAAAAGAAACATGAAAACAACTTTATAAAGATATCATTATAACTAGCATAACAGTGTTTTCAAACCAACGTTTTGAAAACGCTATTTAAATTTTGCGCCAAAACCACAGTCGACGATGTTGCAATACTTTAGATTAGTGTGTGTATTTATTTCTACATACTACTGTCGTATAGATAGAAAACCGTTGATGCTGAAAGTGTTATTAATATTACATATCTCTATCTGGCGCTCATGTAACACAACTTTTATTTGTTCTTTTCCATATAAAACACCGTCGAAATATAACTGGTATGATACTAGTAATATTATGACAGCAAGCAGTTCGGTTCAAATATGTCTTGTTATTTGTGGTGACTTGGTAACATTTAAACATGAAAAGGTAACACAACTTGAGCTGAAGTTAGTAAAGATAGTTTAAAATGTTTACAAAAAATAATGTTTTATTGGTCTACGAAAACGGAGAAGTTATGAAACCTGATTTTCATGTTTTTAGGGTTTTGTATTAATTTTACTACAAATTTCCATATCTGAAGATGTATCCATTCAATAGTTCTCAACAAAAAGAAGCGGTGTAAAGACACCTATTGATATAATGTATAAGATTTATTTTATTCCTCCGACAATTCTTTCCGAGGTAGATACCTCTCATCAGAGAGCGAGTGTAGAACAAAACCAATGTGCTTATGAGGGATTGCGTGACATTTCCGCGAGCGGTGCGTACATTCGTGCGATTGTTCTAACGCAAGGTCGCCAGGGTCTGCTTACTCAATGTCTATGGGTTTGCGCGGAAATCTACTGCTTGTCAAGAAACAGTGTATCTATTACGAATACATGACTCTGTCTTCTATCTTGATGCAGCTATCATGCTAATTTACTTGACGGGTCCATATAAGAGAAGAGATCAACGTCGGCCCAACAGCCTTTTCGGGATTTCCAATCTCTTATACAGAAACTCAAATGTCGCTAATTTGTTCCATTGAAATACATCGCTTTTGTCAAAATTGGACAACTTTAGAAGCTCACCGTGGTTGTAATCGGAGTACACTTAAGGTTTGTGACACATACCCATAAGGAGATGAATGTTCCTAACATTATTTTATCACAGGTTTCCTAAGTGAACTCCTAATAAACACACAAGGATCATCCGAAGATACCTATTTTTCGCTATCGGGGTATGGCTACTGCACGAAGTGTACCGTATAATATTACCGTAATTTATCAGTAGCTCTGACTTATTTTAATTAAAAAAAAAAAAAAGAATGAAAAAAAAGGAAGAATTGTATCATAGAGAGTGACAAGTCAAAGAAAATGATTGGATATAATTGAAATAAAAAGAAAAGAAATGAAGAAAAAATGTAAAAATAGTTGGCCAAAGCAAAAATTGATCCTGGGATCCGCGATCCCCAGGCGAGAATTCTACCACAGACCACACGTCCATCAGACAATTGCGAAAGAATGTAAATACTAATAGAAATGTGTATTGCGCAAGGCAAAATATATACACAATTGGAAATCAAAATTTGGGAAATTCTGTTAATTTCTAATATATTTAGATAAATGATATTATTTAACAAAATATATGGGCCATTTAGGAAGAGTTTGATGAAAAAACTTAAAGCAAAATGGGTTTGCCAATCGGACGCAGAGGCTCATGGGCCGACGTTGATCTCTTCTCTTGGTCCATATGGACTATTTCGTTCATTGTATAAATGTAGAGTTATTTATACAGTTGCACAAATTCTAATGGAAGAAAGATAAGTTCAAGTTGATTTTGTCATTTTCAGATTTTTAGATTAAATGTATTAAATGTGTTTTGCTAGAAAGGTAAACAAGTTTCTAATGTATTTCTCGTTTTAGTTATACCCCACAGAAAGTAAATTTTGCATATATATATATTACAGATAAGTTTGTATTTACTGCAATTCATTTCAAATTGCCATGATATTTTAAAATACAATAATAGTCTAACGTACTGTTGCATTGATAGTCTGGTCGTTATGAGTAAATAGAAATTAAGAGCAGAATCAATTGGGATCAGCAAAATAACAGCTTAATGAAGTAACGAAGATCTAGTTGTTGTATCAGTGTAGCATTCTTTTAAATAATCCGCAATTCATTTAACACAGCTCATTTTACAGTAAAGTATAAAGCTATATACTTCTCATTCAAATGTCAAATTACTTCTTTATTGAATGGTTAGGGTTTTTCAATATATCTATATACCCGTCTGTCGAATCGAATACATTAATATGATTGTACTGTATATTTTAAATCTTTAAACCAAAGATGGATGTTCATTAAATATTTATTTATCATGAACATTTTATGTAACGCCAGACTTTTTATCTTATGTATTTAGAGCAACAAAATGTCAAACCCTTTCATCCATGCCGATATTATTTATGCCAATATAATACTCTTGAATAGTTAATGACTTCTGTCATTACAATACATCATGATCGAGAATAATCTTGCAGTGTATCAAAGACAAATGCTTATACATGATAAAAGGAAAAGAAACGTAATAATTTGGAAAACTGGTCTAAATCTCCACTAAATCGTGTAGGTCGCTATTTTTATTTTTATGATACCAATTGTATGGAAATAAGCAACAAATAAATTTTGGTTTGAATTCCAATATGTTGCTGTTGGAATGCTGTTGCCAAATGTAGCAGACGAATGGGAGGGTATACTGTTGCGGTAGTTCTCCGCAATACTTTACTTAATGTGGAGAAGTACACCCATCACGACGAGTTCCGTAATGACAATGTCTGTTTATTCCAGACGGTGCTTATAGCACAGATTTTAAAGACGGGGATGGTGATCGGCTGCATTTGTCCGCGTCAGTAGAGTGTACACTTTCAAGTCACCTGTGCGTAGCCTCTTGACTCATCGGTATTGCAAATATACGTTTGATATAACCAAGTGAATGTTTAAATAACATTCCTTATACAATTTTCGCAAAGAATTACCACGGTAAAAGCTCCTTGTTTTATTTATCATAATGTGTTATGTATTATTTTTCTACTTTCACCGTGGTATTTATTTGCAATATTTATTTTCAGTATCACCATGTTGTATGTTTTTTTTTAAAAAATGAAGGAGTTTAAATGAATATTTGATGGTAATTGATTTAGAACCCGCGCTATTCAAACATAATGATCCAAATAATGGTTTCAACTCACACATAGAATTGAGATTATATCGATTTTCTTTTGTATTTGTACAGAATTCGCAATCCCTGTCTTTAAAAATCTGTGCTTATAGTTTGTGACTGTTTATACAGTATCTACTAGCGTTCAGTTTTAACTTTCAATTTGATTGCAACACTAAATATGTACGTATCAAAACAGATTAAAAAGTCAATCGAGTAGAAATCTCCATTTATATTTGGCTTTTTATCACGAATAAGTATAGTGACTGGGTGGAGATGTTACCGTTCATCATATTTTCAGAAAGGTGTAGTCAACTGATTTGGTTTATAAACCAAATATAACCTTGACAATTTATAAGGCTATAAGTCACCATTGTTTCATCTTGAAACATTCATTATGTTTGTGAAATATCTGCTTTTGAGTGGCGTTAAATAGGGGTTGAGGATGCAAGTGAGCCAGTTGTAAGGGAGCAAGCATGTATTACAAATGCAAATTCCACTCTACTTCAGTATGTAACGCAATTTAATCCTACCTCGAGACACAAGGCCATTTAACGAAATATGGAATTGATTGTATTGGATTTGTTATATTATCTATTTGCCTAATACCTATCAGACATGCTAGTATCTCATTACATCAACGTAGGCACGACAGGTGTCTTGACCACAGTTTAAGCAAAGTAGGAAGCCCTCTGGTTGGCATGGTTCACCTGCATTCTCATCATACAACCCTAGTAACAAATAGTACAACATTCCTAAGGTGCACATTTGGAACATCATTTAAGTACAATTTGAGTACATTTATAGAACACAAATTTGTACTATATTTGTACTAAAACTATACTATAATTGTGTTCCAAATGTACATCTCAGGAATGTTGTACTCGAATTGTACTCGATTTTTTCCAGGGAAGTCAACTATATATGTTGATGATTTTAGTATTAGCTTTTACTCTGAGGACAAATGTGACTATAGCTGAAGAAAGACATTTGTAACAATGGTAGGGTCAAAGTGCAAATTCAACTATACTAACCTAACTAAATTGCAACATGTGTAAGAATTACGTCAGGTAAACATTACAATAGTTGACGAACATTGTAGTCCCAGAAAACACAATACAGGGGTCAAATTTCACAGTTGGTCAAATCTTGTTTAAAGCTTTCTAATATGTTCCACTTATCATGAGAAAGCAAAAAAATAAAGTTTATCTTTTTTCTTGAGTTAAATGCAAAACGTTTCAAAAGTGTTCGATTTGGCTACAAATTGTCTCAAATGCGTTTACAAATACATTTTGAGCACTGCATCGGTGTGAATTTACCTTAAGAAAATAAATATTGAAATGCATGATGTTTATCATTTCCACAATTAATGGAAATTTGAAAATTTATACATGGGATAGACATTGGTGTCCCTATTGCAAATGTCACCAGACTGATACATTTCATTATTTAATAAACATGTCAACCTTGTTGTAAACATATGTCTTCATTAAGGTTAAAGCCCAAGATTACAAAATACATTCAATTGAACTTGAAATAACGATATCCTTGATAAGTAATATTACTATTTTTTTTAATTCAATTCTTAAGTAAACATCGAACGTTTTTTATTTCATATGTTACTATTGATATTCTCTGAATATGTTCTTCGTTAAATATCAATCAAGATAACGTTTACCTTCTCAATAAAAATATTGTTAGGAAATTGTAGTTGATAAACACATACTAGTTCGAATTTTGCTTAGATAAAATATGCTTAGATAATTTCAAAACACAATTCTGATTACAACCATTAAACTGTCGCAATAATTGTTTTGTTGCTGTGGGCATATTCAATGAGTGTAGGGTCTACACTCTATAAACCTTGAAGTATGCAACAAGTAGCCAATTAACGCACAATATGATCATACGGGGAAGTAAATTAGTCCATATTTCTTGAATCATAACAAGGAACAAGATCTTGATGAATATTCAAATAAATTTATTTACAGTGTTTGTTCATGTGTTAGCAACAAAATTAGCCCAAAATAATACCAAAATTATGAAGAATTCGTGTAAAAATATATTAATACGCAGTGATTCGGCCTTAATCAATCCTAATCAATCATTACTAGTCTCTTACACAATACAAAACAACCAGTTCACAATGTTGAAGAATACAAGGGATATGCTATGGATCTTGTAACAGAGTTTGATTGTTTTTTGCATACTTCAAGGTTTATAGAGTATAGTGGGGATCGGCAAAATGTGGCTACCTCTCGTAAGATTGTATTACTTAGCACGATTATATCAATCTAAGTAGCACATAACAAGAGCATTTTTGTTCGGTGTATCTTTTGCACTCTACTTAGTTAACTCATTTATTTCAATAGCAGCCACGTTTTTATATATTATTATTTGATTTTGAATAATTTACCAATAAGGATGTTTGTAATTATATTTATGAGAGGCAAGTATCAAAACACAATAAAAAATTAAAACTGGTAAGGACCCTTCTGCGCTTAATAAATTAGGCCACACACTTTCTCATTCAGTAGCAAATTTTGCAACATTTTACAAACATTCCCATTATCATCCAAAGATAATTAACCTGATAATTTAAACCGAATATGTTTCATAATTTCATTTATGGCAAATCAGATAAAGCCAATAAAATGTTTTTTTTTTCTCATTTAAAGCAAGGGGTATAGCATAATAATAAGTAGCAGACAGTGTGTCTATATGTGATGAAATCTATTTTACTAGGCATTCTACCCTGATTGTAATAGATCACGTTGGCAGGCGTGTTTTTCGTCTGTATTTATAATGTCCTATAATTGTTACAGTGACGATCCCCTTTATTCAGTAAGTCATTTATTTGCTTTCAGTGGTATTAAAATCTGCAGTGTAAACGGTCACTTTCAAAAGAGTTAATACAATAAGCTGGTGATGGTTGCATTATTACATACAAAAACAATTGCATGTTATTTGCTAAGACATTAAATAAAATACCCTCATCACCAATAAAAACATCAACGACATCAACACTTGAAGGTCTTGACCATCGCCGTTTTGAAAGGTATTTGTTTTCAAAACAACTTAAAATGGCAGTTACCTCCTTAAATAAATTATGGCCAAGCTGGTTTCTTTGCCATGTCGAATACGAAATGCCTTGCAGTAGGCTCCTATCGTAATAAGCCAAAGACACCAAGGCAAGTGTCTTGACCACAGTGCAATTTACAAGTAAAGTATTAATTTTTAGAAGAACTTCTGACAGAGAAGCTTGTGGTGATTTACTTGTTATTTACAAAAACTAGAGTCTAATTTTATGTTATTTGGTAGGATATAAAATAAAACTCCCTTATCAAAACAAAACATCAATGACATCAACATAGAAGTGCTTGACCATCGCTGTTTCGAAAGGTATTTGTTTTCAAAACAACTTAAAATGGCAGTTACCTCCTTTAATAAATTACGACCAAACTGCTGTTTTTGCCATGTCGAATACGAAATGCCTTGCAGTCAGGCTCCTATCGTATTACGCCAAAGACACCAAGACAAGTGTCTTGACCACAGTGTGATGTACAAGTAAAGTATATAGAAGAACCTCTGGCAGCTGCATGTATTTATATAAAGCTTAGTATAAGCTCCGAGTATCTGTCTTTATAAAAAGAGGATGGAGTTTACAAAACAAAGGCCTTGTCAATTTGGGAAACATTGATATCTATCTTCTTTTCATTGCTACAAATGACCGGTTTAGTTTCACATTTTGTTTACAGTTCAAATATACACTATATTATTTACCTTAAAAGTTCATTATAGCCCCTCACACATTGAATGCAATTAAAATAACCAGTATTACCATGGAATAAAGTACTACTGACGCGACATCATAATGGTGTTTTTCTGTTTTTTGTTTTTTTATTATTATAAAAGATAGACTCTAATCGTTTTCTTCAATGTTTTATTAATTCAGATTTCACATTTTCTTTACCTTTCAAATGTATACTATTGTTTTTAAAAGCACATTTAAGGCCCTTACTTATCTGACTTTTTTATGTAAAGGAATCTCTCTTCATGCAAAAAACTACTACCAACGCTATCAGGAGTCTTTCTACTAATGGTCTACATTTTAATACCCATTCGTTGTTTATCTGTTTTCCTTCATACCAAAAAGATGTTGCTGCATCATTTTTTTCGCAAAGCATAGACAGTATTTGGTCCAATATTTCTGGAAGAAAAAAAGCACGCTGGATTTTATAAGATTTTTCAAACTATATATATACTATATAGCGTTGTTCATTTATAACAGAATGTGAGGTTGTTATATCCATCCTACATCAATTTTAGATGATAGTTACGCCAGTTTTTGATTGACAAACATGAATATATAGGTACAAGAAGACATTTTAACACAAAGCCATTACTGATGCTTAACAATATCTAATGTATCCAATTTCAAGGTGACGAGAGAAACAAGCATCGTATATATACTAGAACATCAAGAACAATTTTGCATTTTAAACACAGCACATCATGACAAGATTCAATGTGAAAAAGTGATGGAACAAAATTATCCAAGCACACACAGTATAGTTAGTGTTGACATTGTAGTTAATTGGGCTTAATCATTAAAAAGCAAATTCTAGCAGCGTTCCTGTGAAATTCTTCACCTTATGAAACATTAGTTTGATAGAAGTACATTAACTCCAAGTTACATGATCTGACATGCAAAGTACAGATGGTACTTCTGCAAATACTTGTCAGGGAAATGAGTACATGCAAGGCACTACAAGCAAGAGAATTTAGTCATATCTACTGATATCTTTAAGACTTGAGCAGTTTTGTCCTGATTAATTTTTACTGACTTATAGTTTAATGATGCATAGGCTAAACGATTCGGAAATAACGAGATTGTTTTGATCATAATGCATGAAATTTGACACAGGATTGGCTTGATGATTGGTTTTTCTACATATATTCTAATCGCTGCATGTAATTGAAGACTGTAGAAGTACTTAAGTCACATTTTGACGAAATTGAGTTATTGGTGGTTTTGAGGTAGCTGAAGGACAAAAATTATTTTGACAAATTTTTAAGTAATTTTTTGCATGGTAAGCGGTCGTCACGCTCGAATGAATTCTGGGTCAAATTTCAAAAATGCTCTGACTATGTCGAGTTGCATATCAAATTAATCGTTTCGTCGAGTAGATTACAAATATATATACTTTTATATACCTAGAAGGTTTGGTTAACCAGATATGAGCCTAAATTTACTCAAGCGTGAAATGAAGTCAAATTTTCAACAAGTTCCGATTTTCACGAATAACATGTCAAATTGTTTGTCATGACTTGTACATTACAAATATATATATACTTTTAAGATGTTTGGATTAGTCAATTTAAGATAAATAGGATTATTTGATAAACGACCATGATTGTAGAGGTAAAAGTACTTAAGTGCAAAACAGAGATTATTGATTGCATAAAATCAATAATCGCTACAGTCTTCTAAATGGAGGAGAAGCAAACTAGTGTTGTCCAGGGTTACTCAAGTTCATTTTATAGAGACCATAATATGTAAGCAAAATGTGTTTAGTAATATTTTTAGAACATACATCAATATAGAAGATTTTGTCTGGAATAACAAAACTTGTGACTTAATACAGACTCTCATCTTTAGCTAAATGACGCATATGTATCTCACTCATTTATTTGGTCGTGTTATTCCATCTCATGGTAGATGCAAAAAGGAACTTACACTGCATTTTAGTAAAGCTTTAGCTGAAATTATAGATGGAATAACAAATGGGTTTTTTCACAGATGACTGTACTGTAAATAATAATTTTGTCTATAGGGCTGGCCTGCTTTGAAGCTTACTCTTTATATGTGATTCGTCATATCAAACGGGGTTTTGAAAAATGTTCCTAATTTCATGCCTATAACCCTAAAGCTCCCAAAGGTTACAAAAAGCTACAAGAGTAAATCAACAAAATCGTCCGAATACGTCATAGACCAGGGTCCCATATGGGCACGAAATCGCTGCCTAGGCAGCGCCCCTCACACGGGATTGGGAAGCGAGAGGTCCCTGGTTCGAGCCCCGGTGGAAACCACCAATTTTTGACACCTTTATTTCCGAGGAGAATGAAAAATGGTAGGTAGGAGGTTAGGGTTAATTGAACCCCTGGACAAAATCGAGTACAAAAATAGTACAACATTCCTAAGGTGCACATTTGGAACATCATTCAAGTACAATTTGAGTACATTTATAGTACACAAATTTGTACTATATGTGTACTAAAACTGTACTATAATTGTGTTCCAAATGTGCACCTTAGGAATGTTGTACTATTTTTGTACTCGAATTTGTCCAGGGACATTACAAGCTTTTGTCACCAATAACAACTATTACATTAAACTATAGATTTGGAATGTCATTGTGTTGTTATCGGCATAAAAGTAAAAACATGTAGGATCCGACATCTGCCGTCTTTTGATATGGCGAGTCGCATATTATAACAGACTAGCATCAACAAATAATATTGAGTAACGTGAAAAGCGCCGCTGGGTTTTTGTGCAGGTATTCGACATAGTCAATATATCTGGTTTGATAAATCGTGATGAAGGAAAGGCACATCGCTAATGTTATTTGGATTATTTAATACAGAACTTGCATTACATACGTGACACCAAATACTGCAATACTTGGATATCTAATTCCCTTATTTCATTCCTTGTTATTGTTGTTATTGGATGCATACCTCACTGTCTGATATGAAGGTTAGTTTGATGCTTTTCCTACAACCAGTGAATACTTTTAGACATGTATCTATCAATGATTTCATAATGTTTCGTGAACACAAACGTTTTACCCTCGAAGTGTTGACAAATGTAATATGAATAATCAGTTATTCGTTTAGAGAAATATCTATGTAATGGCAGATACGTCCGTGAATAATTGACTTTAGTTATCTTTGTTGTAACCAAATCCAATATATACCACAAAACAGCTTTATATTAAGTGCTGGTAATAATTCATAGTTAGGTCGTCGTGGGACAAACTTGATTGTCATAATGTTTGTTTTATTATCAAAAGCGAAACAATATTAAACTTGTCATAAAACATGTTCATATTTTTCTCCACATATTTTTTTCAAAATAATTGCCTGGATATTTATTGCTGATTATGAGGGCATCACTCGAGTTTTTATTAACAAATGTAATATGCCTTTGGCTATTCGAATTAACAGATTATTCCAGGATTAAACTATTATTACTTCATAAAATTAAATGAATAAAAATCGAATGTTTATTTTGAAGTATACGGGTTATATCGTTTATTAACAATTTATGAAAGAATAAAGCTGCTGGCTGACAACGTGTTATATTAGAAATGATTGATCTATGCATTGCAGCAGTGAACAAGACAAAACTCATTAGATTGATGGTTATTAGAACATGGTTGATACCCTGAAAATAAATTTGTTCACGGCCATTGTACTTATCACTCATGCTACGCTCATGAGGTCAAATTAACTTAAAAATTGTGTTTGGCGTATGGCAAAATTGGCTTTATAACAAAGTAAAAGAAGGGGGAAAGCAAATGAATAATATTTAACAATTATACTTTTTCTACATCTGAAAGAAACATTATTATTTGCCAGTGACATATGAATACATTCCAGAAATTAAGGATTTTTACATATATTTACGTTTTGTTTTTGACGTTTATGATGGAAAATGCAACGGACACCATTTATTAACACTGAATGATTGTAGTAATTGACTTGAATACATTTGGCATCACCAAATGATCGTGTCAAATGCTGTTGCGAATACATTTGAAATTTAGAATAGCGTTTGACTTAGAGATGACATGAAATAACTTGTGGCACTCTATCTTGTCCCTGGGGGCCATATATTGAAGCAATTTGTTGACAAAAAGGAACTTGCAATATATGTTGACGAAAGGGACATACGTTTCCTCTCATACATTTCAACTTCTGATATTGAACTTTTTCTTATAGTTTGAAAATAGCCTTGGGTTCAGATGTAATTCGAATGTATTTTTGAACACGTTTTTCTTAGGAAGATGGGCATTAGGTTACCAACTAAGTTTTTCTTTTTTCAATTGGTACCAAAATTTCGAAAATTGGTCAACACTGTAAAAATATTTCCCCTTAAATTTACGGGAAAATACCTGGCAATTCTATTGCCAACATTTTACAGTAACGTTTACAGATTCCCGTAACATTGAGTACAGTCAGTGACTTAATGTCTACATACCGTATTTTATTATATTATCCCAAGCGGGATTCGATCCTTGAACGTTTTGTGTTTCGCGAATAAGTAGATCCCAGGCCGCGTTAAACGATTGAGCCACGCTTACTTGTGGTGAGTGAATGGGGAATTTCAAATACAATGTCAATTTTCGCAAATTATTGACCAAATTAACTTTCTCACTACAAAAACGAATCAGATTTTTTGGGCGAGTGATTTAAATGATATTTTTAACATGCACGTTCAATAATATAAGTTTGAGGTCCATTTTTTGCAGGTATGTTTTTTAAAATGGCAACTTACCATATTAGATTACAACCACCCTCTACCCTTTGATCATGCACCGTTTACTCTACTACCTAAATTTTTGATCATAATTTCCTCATACGATGGCAAAACAATAATTTAGATGCTCTAGGTGACTTGTAATGAAAATATTAAAATAGTTGATTCTCACATTACGTAAATGGACGTTTGAATGTTATGTTTTTCAAATTTAGATGAGTGATTGGTAATGGTACAGGTACACTGATAAGTGTCTGCAAATCCTTGGAAATTTGACCGGAAACTCAGATCTGCAGGTTTCAAATGACACACTGACAACATGCACTAGTAGAATACACTAACAGCAAATCGTAAAGACTATGTCAATTTTTAAGTTGTTTTGTGTCAACTGACTAATAATAGTTTAATACTAACAGATATTGTTACACTATAAAAGAATAAACAAATGCAGTTATTCATTCATTCATAAATTCACTCATCATTTAAGGGGGGAAAGCACGTTACTCAATTGTACGGTTTTGCAAATTTATTTTGTACATAACATTTGAACAAAGTGCTTAAAATTAATAAAGTATACATTTCCAGAAAGGAATTTTCACAAGAAACATGATGGTGATGTTGATTTTTGACAAAAAAGCTAAAAAATAACATTTTTTTTTAAATGACCTCGGAATGGGAATTTAAATTTAAAACACCCACTCGGATGTTGCGTCATTTTTACTTTGGCCAATTTTTTTATTTTTAATGCCAAATAGGGTTAAAAATTCACTTTTTTCCAATATTTGGTCATTTTTTGACCTTATTTGGCATGAAAATCAACAACAATTAGCCAAAATCCTAAAAAGTAAAGGTTTAGGTTGAATTGTTGACAAGCTTATACTTCTGTGATTGATAAATTTCTATCCAAAAGTAACGTTTTGAGAGAAAATAAAAAACGCTCGTCTCACACACAAGGTATTTCTACCTGTTTTGTTTCACGATATTGACAAGCGATGCTATTTGCTTAAGATTTAATCTTTAAAATTGAATCTACAAATCTAATTACTACAACGTTCCTATGCCATAATGTAAAGGCCGATCTTTTGCCGAAATTTCGGTGATGGAACAAGTCTGTACGATATATTATTTTTAAATGTATTGAGCTTCCTCAAATGCTTAAATTATAAATTAAATACACGAACCAATAATGTAAAGGCCGATCTTGAGCCGAAATTTCGGTGATGGAACAAGCTTGTACGATATATTATTTTTAAATATATTGACCTTCCTCAAATGCTTAAATTATAAATTAAATACACGAACCAAAAATGATATCTTGCATGATATTGTTGGTTTTATGCGAGAAAATTATAACTCTATATTCATTGAAATTTTCAAATATGATTGCACGAAAAAGACATCTTAGAATAGCTTGAAATATACAGTAACGAGTTAGTATAAACAAATACAGGAAAATCACAAAACAAATAAACAGCAAACCAGTGGTAGAAAATTGGCTATTCAAACTACATTTCTATTTCTATTCATTTTGAAAATATTAAAGCTACTAGACTTCAAACAACCTGGCATGACATGACATCGTGCAGTGAAATATACTGTAAATCATAATCCAACATTTAGTCAGTTTAAATATTCTGTCCGTGCATAACAATGCATTTTGTAAAGTATTTTGTTAACCCATTACTTATTCTATTCACAGGAGTCAATAAGTATGGATAATCCCCACTTGAGAAATTGCAATTCTTAACAATCCTTTTGTGTTTACACGATAAAAAGCACAACTAAAAACCTCTAGACGTTTTTGCTTTCGTCGAAGACAAAAGCCTATCCTATACTTTGATTGACAGGCCTCTTTTGTGCGGTAAAATTAATTCGATACTTCTTTTGTCATTTATAATTTCTAAATCCTTTGTCCTGTAATGAGATAACTTACGACAAATTTGAACAGGCTAAGTGTACTATTTGCCTTTTGTTTACAAAATAAAAGCAGTGTTCAATGCACAAGCCAATCATGCGGATCCTAAGAGGTCACGTGCACCTGCACCTAAAAATATTAATTTTATTTAAAACAATCGGCGGAAAGCAAGGCTAATCCCAATAGTGCATATGCATTAAATTCAAGGGAGCCTTCAAAGTGCGAAAGACAGAATATTGGAAGGACTCTCCGATTTTAGATGCAGAACCAAATCTTTATATTCAACTATTGGTTGCAAATTCAAATTGACATTATTGTTTTCGTGCTTACATTCGACAGCAATGGGAATGCTGCGAGGATTCATTATTATATTCTTTTTTCAAGGTATCTCTGATTTGCCAGTCGAAGCCGGAGAAAAAGTGCGTATAATTATGAATCGTGCACCAATGAGAGTTGCACACAGTGCTTTAATAGCACATTCTAAACAGCTTTCCCATTTTTTCTTGAACAAGGCTACAGCAAGAATAAAAGTCCCAGCACTTACTGTTATTAAGTGTACATTTCAATTTTAAAATAATCGCATATCTACTCTCTTGAATCCTGTGTCCGGATCCTAAGGCATACACAACTGAGATGTGTCTTGTATAATATATTTCCCTGGAGCGCTAAATTGTCTCAAGTGTTTTTATCCTGTCTATATCTTACCATAAAGCTGGACCTCTATTCTATTTGTTGGTACACACGAAGAATATAACTAAATTATGATCAAATCCCACAATAATTCCTGTGTATTTTGGACCATATCCGTGACGTCAACACGCTTGTCAAATTGAAACCATTGACTGCCAAAGGCGAAATTAAACTAAGGCTTACTCTTTAAATTTGATACAAAATTTCCTTAACTTAAGTAGTCATTTTTTATTATCTTAGCGGTTTCAATCTGATAAATTAATTTGTTTGTTTGTGTGGTAAACTTTTTAATGAAGGGTAAGATTTATATTGTTGGTTATTTAAGCAAAATCGTGGCCCGTAGATCAAATTACATTGTACTTACAAAGATTAAAGATATTAAGTGTATAAACAAGTTCAGATTACAAATAACTATAATATATATAAATATATAAATAATCTATAATTATCAGACATAAACACGGTAAAAAATTAAATAGCTTTGACAATTAATATAACCTGTGCGTATTAATGATAATATCTTTAATTTGATTAAAAATCTCTAAGTACAATACGAGTAGTAACAGTGTTGATTTGATTTGTCATTTAAATGCACATATATTACACTCCCTCAATTTGGAATCGAGCACTTTACCATTTGTATGGTTTCAACTGAACTTTTTATTATAATAAACACATATATAAAATATTTACCAAGACCTTAAAAGCAAATATTTTATACATTTCATTGAAGCCCATTTATCCATGGTAATTTGGGTTGTTCGTTTTAGGATAAACCCGTTTCATTTTCTTAGGAATGCATTTGTCATGATCGTTAAATGTGTTAATACAATTGGGGTAAGAAACATTTACATCTTCCAAATAACAAACAGTGGTCCTGTCTACTTTTTTTAAATTCTCTACATTAAATTCTCTACTGAACTTTTTATTATAATAAACACATATACAAAATATTTACCAAGACCAATATTTAGGACTAGTAATAAGTTCGTCAATCTCAACTATATCATTCTTCGTTCTGAAACACTCAGATTTGTTTTAACAAAAATCGGAACATGATAACTAATATAAGTTATAGCGATACTTGAAGTTTGATATGCTTAAGAATTTGTAAAAATATTGTCAATAAATGTAGCTGATCTTAAAGTTATTCTAGTTGGCTTAGTTATACTCAGATAAAATGAATAGGAGGATTCAACTACAACTGCAGCATTGAAAAGTATTTTGTGACATATTTTCCACCCACCTTAGTATGAAATAACTTAACAGTAAATGTGATATGCACTCAGTTATTAGTATTTTAATATCGGAATGCAAGAGTGACCCACGTCCACTCGAATAATTTTGAAGAAAACCGAAAACAACTTCATAGTATGTCTGATGTTTTAGTTTTGTCAATTTGGCTCACAGGGTACGTTAATGAATCCAATTGCCATATAATAATAATTTTCTACAATGTTTGTGTTTGCAATGCTTTGCAGGGGGTTATTTTAGACAGTGGACTTGGTTCAGTCTTGCATTCATATGTAAGTTATGTATTAAATTTGCTGTGCAAAAGGGATGGGATCCATCTGGACTCAATATTTTGCGCAATACTATATTTGTACGTATGTTAAGCTTGCCCAAGCCTAATTTCATTGAAAGATTCAATCGGAAATACAGTATTTTCACATATTTTTTGCAAAAATTGTCCGTAAATCGTTCTTTTCGATGCAGGACGAAACCTAAGTGCTCGGAAAAAATTGGCGTGGACGAGTATGGATTGACAACGACCGATTTTCAAACTTTGCAGGTTTCCTAAGCCATGAAGACAAAACCAACACCTAAACTAAATTAGCTCCCAATTTCAAGGGAAAATATGACTTGGATCATTGTTTTGACTTATTATGATTATATTCAATAAAACAACATTACGTATGCAAAACTGATTCAAATCCATGAATTTGGAATACATAAAGGACTCTTTGGGAGAGTTGCAATGTGATTTGATGTTAGGTCTTTCACACACGATGTAGTCCTATCCATTAGAAAGTCTCCCCTGTTCATAACTCATTTTTGGAAAAAGTGGAATTGGGTCAGTTTTGCATTCTGGTATTCATTTGTATTAAACGAGTGGATACGATATTTAGGCTAGTAAAAATAAAAAAAAAAATTGGTCAAACAAATTGCAAAAGTAATGATATTTACAGTATAATATCAGACAAACATATACAACAACTAGTCAAAAATCTAGAAAAATCTAGTTGGTGGAACAGTGATTAATTTGCATAAAACAAAATGGCTGCAAAAACAGCGGGTACAATTTCAAAACTGGTTAAATCGTGTTAAAAACCATTCTATTGTGTTCCACTTATCACAAAGAATCAGAAAAAGTATACTTTTACCCATCTCCGATGTATGGTTAACAAGTTATATCCAATTATGTGAAAGGTCATATCAGGGGTCACGCAATAGGTCCTATGGAAGACACAAAATTCAACATTGTCCGATTTTCTTCAAAATGGTCTCAAAATGTTCATTTTGCAAAAGTGTCTACATGAAGTAATAGTTTAAAGTCCTTTAGACCAGTGGTTGCTATGGTATCAGGCAAAACAAAGTTTATATTTACCATTGCATTGGAATCTAATACCCCAAGTTTACTTTGAGCTGTAACCATAGCAATAGCACATCTGAGCCACTGCTAATTACTACTTTATGTAGATAGTTTTGCAAAATAAACAATTTGAGACCATTCTGAAAAAAATCGGACGATTTTGAAATGTTGGTGTCCAATAGGACACATCACGTGACCCCTGATATGACCTCTCACGTTTTAAGATATAACTCATTAACCACACATCAGAGATGGGTAAAAGTATATTTTTTCTGATTCTTTGTGATTAGTGGAACACATTAGAATGGTTTTTAACACGATTTAACCAATTTTGAAATTTTAACCCCTGTTTTGGCAGCCATTTTGTTTTATGCAAATTAATCACTGTTCCATCTACTAGATTTTTCTAGATTTTGGTAATCTTTCATCAGTGTGGGCTTGCTTTTTATCTTATTTTTGAAGACTCTGATTGTAATTGTTAATATACTAGAATGGATTGGTTTTGACAGAAGAAGTGTGTTGTAAATCTCCGAAATGCCCTTATTTAAAATGTTAAGCGTATAGTACTGTTTATATTGATAATTTCATCTAAATTTACCCAACTATCTAAATGGTGGGCAGTATCATGGATATATTTATATACATGTAATGGGGACAGAATATGATATGAATTAACACGTTCTCTTACATTAGGCATAGGATATATTCAGTCTGCTTGCATAGAATATTATCTTTGCTGCCTTGTGTTTCAGAGTCAGCTGATTTATCATCATGCATAAGAGCATTTCTGTAGTCCAGTTGTGAAATAATTGCAGGAGCAAGAACGATTGTGTGAAGGTGACCTAATAACACTGTTAGTCACTCTCAGATCCTTTCGGGAAATTAACCGAGACTCTGCGTTGTACCAATAATAGTGAATTCAGTTTTGCTGCCTTTAATTTGAACCATTTGACACTAATCCAGTCTTTAAGTTCAGATGTACAGGATTCAAGTCTGTGAAGATTGGCAACACAGGTACCATGATCTTTTGGATTTAACGAGATAAAGATATGTGTATCATCAGAGGATTGATAGTAGTCTAGTCCACATTTAGGAATGATTTTATCCATTGGTAATGACAAACATTAGGGGACCAATAACGAACCTTGTGGAATACCGTATACAGTTGAATGTCGAGTTGAAGAGCAGTTTGCATTACATTTGAGGTCATTACACGATATTCTCAATCTTTTACCGAGTTTGCACGAAAGCACATCACAATCGATGGTGTCAAGTGCTTTCAGACATACAGTAATGGTGTTCATTTAAAGTGCATAAAGCGCAACATTGGCAAACCGTAAATACGCAACACAAAAACTACCAATTTTGTAATCTAATGATTTGGTATTGTCCATAACTCATATGAACGGTCAACTGGACTAATATGATCTGAACTCTTTCGTCTTTAATGCAAACAAAAGCAAACAATTGCTTTATGTTGTGCATTAATATAGACTGCCCGACATATTTTAGCCCGTAGAACATTTCCTGATAATGATATAGTGAATTTTGTGAAATGATTGTTAAAATCTCTGTTGATTTATCCCATGACATTTCAGATATCCCAGCAACACCTATTGTAATATGAAACGTTAAAAAGATTAAAATGTAACTACTCATCAATAAACACACCTTTAACGTTTAAAAACTTGTTTTGGCTAAAATGTCAACAACATCTATACCCTGATGAATAATTATCCAAAAGTAAAGGTCTGTCAAATAATTAATTCACGCTCGTCACACTAACAATGTATTTCTATCTACTTTTATTAGTCGATGTTTACTAGTCGATGCTATTTACCCAAGTAGAGTTTATTCTTTTTAAAGAAGTTCAATTTATAAATCTACTATTACACTTATGTAATGTTCCAAAATCGTAATGCAATAGAAAATCTACGAGCTAAAAGGTCACCGATAAAAACTAATATTTTTCTTTTTTCTAAAATATCTTAAGCTTTCACACTGCTTTCACATTTCCTGGATTTCCAAATCATGATAATTCGATCTTTCAAAAAACATTGCGATCTAAAGATATGAAAATATCTTCTATGATATTGTGCAAACTATGTTTTGATAAAATAATGACCATACATGTATGTGTTCTACCCCAACCTCGAAAAATATAAATCTAACCAAAAACCATACCATATAATAAATGAATTGCAAACAAACTATACGAATATCAAACTAAAAAATAAAAAGATGAGTTCCAGCAAAAGCTCATTCCGTAATAAACAAATTTTTCTGCTTACATATGGTGAAATTAATAAAATGAAAACGAGAAAGAAACTATTACTACTACATTTATACATCCTTAAAAAGTTTTTAATTGACGACAAAAAATAATAATACATACACGATAATCGTAGGATAGTTTAATACACATTTAAAACGGTAGATAGATTCAACAAATCGATTATTAAAGTCTTGAAATCAAATTTAAACAAAAAAAAACGCATTTCCTGATATACGGTATGTAGATGTCTCATCTTTAATGCTTTTACGTCAAAAATCGACGAAATTCAAATATTGATAAATAAGACATTAAAAATAAAAACTGCCTGTGAGGAGTAAAGAACGCATGCACCTGCACCGTACGCTCCTATTTCATAAGTTTTTTTACAATGATCTGATACTGAATAAATATTTCATTTTGTGTGAATATTACGAGTATTTAAAGAAAGATATGTTCCTGGAAATTGTGATGTTTACTTAGGGTCCATATGGACCCTGGATTTTGTTTTTCGCGCGAAGCGCAAAAACGCAACATAATCCAATAAAGCTGTTTTATGTAATTGTCAAGGTAGGGGTTATACATGTTTTGGTGCAAAAAATATCAAATCGGTCGTGTCATTTTTGACATAATTAGCATAAACTGGTAAAATGATGGCGCTTTTCGAATTTTATTTTGTCCCTAAAACCAAAACAAAACATTTGTTTTGAATTTTTATTTTAGCAATGTATTTGTAATTATAATATGCTTTTATGAGCCAAACGTCATTGAAAAATTCTGTTGGGAAACAGATTTCCCATTTTTGGCGGGAAATTTTTCGAAAAAATGAAAATTAGATATCTGGCCGCCATTTTGAAATAGAATGACCGATTTTTTTTTTTCATATGAATTTAATTGTGTTGGTGTATCACTGTGTACAATTTTAAAGATAAATAATGTGGAGAACATTGTTTTTAAAGCGTGCACTAACGGGATTCTAAAATACCTTATGCACTTGAGTGTTAAAAGTGTTAAAGTAAAAACATTCTAAAGTAGCACTATTCGGATACTATAAAATGAATCTATTAAGAACATCAAATCCTCATGCTTTAAATATATTATTTGCGATATTCTATTCTTTTCATATATTTTGTTTTATTGGATTTCATGTTGTGATCAAGCATTTTGTAGTAGTCATGTGTCATAAATAGGAGATGCTTTGATCCATTGCGGTCCAGAAATATAACCATAAGGTGTTGCTAGTGGAAAGAAGGAGAAGAAGAAACATGAAAAAACACAACACTACCTTCGACAGTGACAACACTACCTTCGACAAAACTTGGACAATTTATCAGGGGGGAGGGCGGACACGCTCTATTTTTCTATTTTTAAACATTATTTTTTTATTTATATTTTTGTTCGAGGATGTTTGAATTTTTTTCGAAGCATTTTTTTATTTTGTTTTTTATTTTTTATTTTATTTTTTGTGAAAGAAAAATCACCTTGGTCTTGCCCGGGCGAGAATCCACGATCCTCTAACCAGTAAGCCACCGAGATTGATGGCGGTATAAAAACCAAAATAATATTTATAAATGAAGCATACAACATCGCCACTTGAACATGTTTTCATAAATGCAAATTCGAGACAAACTGAAGAGAAAAATAAAAGAAAAACGTATCAATTAATTTTAAATCAATTCCTATGATAATATCTCTAAACAAAACAAATAAAATGGTAAAATCTGTTTCAGAAACGGATGTGCTGTTTACTGCGGCGGGCATGTGTACCTCCAACGGATTTGACATTTGAATAATTTTATAAGTACTATCAGTGTATATTAAGAATTTTTTTAAGTAAATTAGTAAAATCACATGTAATCCTATGGGAATTTGCGAAAAATAAAAAAAAATACGCAAATTCAATTCCGCCCACCCCCCTGCAATTTATTGAGCAACGAGAACAGCGCCGCTGGGTTTTGTACAGGCACTGGAATATGTCAATGTGATCTGGCTTACTGATGAAGTAAGGCACATCGTTAGAAACATTTAATGCAGAATTTGAACACATATAATTTCCAAATGATGTAATACTTGGATATCTAATTCTACAATTTCCTTCAATCGTTATTGGATACATACCACATATTCGATGTTAAGGTAAGTCGGATTCTTTTACCACAAATAAAGAGGCATAGTTTCACATGTGTAACTATTTATGAATCGACGATGCTTATACATCAAAACTTTACCCAGGAAGTGTTAAAAGTATGATATGAAGTAGTACTTATAGAACTCTGCTGTATTTGTTATAAATATATAAAGATATTCTGACAAATTCCTCGATGGATGTGTGAATAGTTATATTCAGTTATCTCCATGGCAACACCAAAAAAAAATACCACCACCATACATATATGTACTTATTATAATAGTTCGTAGTTGTGACACTGGTAGAGTGATAAAACAATCTGTCATAAGTTAGAATAAGAATTAAGTTTTAACTCAATATCTCTTACACATTGAATGTTCAGAACGCACCTGCAATATTTTTTGATACACTGAAAGCGTTATACCGAAAGCGAAGCAATAAATTTGTTTCGAAAAAAAAATAGGCTCACTTTTTTTCTATGGTACATGTATTACACTGAAATGAGGTGAGATTTTGATGCGCGGGTTCTTTTTATTAACGATATCATCAAACCCCCGAGCTATTTAATAATAACTCATGCCTCATTCCGTGATCAAAACTACGATAGTTTTTAGTTATACATATATTAAAAAAAAGAATAGTAACTTAGTAATATTTAAAATGTCAAACCTCTATTTTTTTTTAAATATGATTTTTATAGTTACTGTAAAGTAGTTATTGACTGAGTTCATTTATTAACAATTAACGATAAAATAATTGAAACCGTTGGCTGCCTCGGAACATATAAACTGAGAACTAATGTATCTAGGAGCTGCACCAATGAACAAGACAAATTAATAGATGCCATCAAACATGATTGTTACGCTGAAGTAAGTTTGTCCACGAGCATTGTACATCAAATAAACTTGGAATATTATTTGGCGTCTTGCATTGTTGTGACTTTGTTCAAAGGAGATAAGAGGAAAGTTATCTTTAAACAGGAATAAAATAGGAGTATAGGTACTAACCGTCTTATTTTTGCCCATCTCAAAAATACATCATTTTTGGTCATAAACATGGAACAAACTTTGCATGGAACACGTTTGGTTCAATATTTTATTGCATGGAACACGTTTGGTTCAATATTTTATTGCATGGAACACGTTTGGTTCAATATTTTAATTCCACGATCGGGATATATCTATAAAGTTAAGTAAATTCTAATCTATTTATAGACTTTGGAAAAACCAGTAAAATGTTTGACAGACATTGGCTAGATTTCTAAAGTGTTTTAAAAATACAACAAACACACTTTGACAATATATTTTATTGACATAGATAAATTTTGGCTAGTAAATGAACATTCATCAAAATATACTACTTGTCCTTTTAATCACATGATGTTGTTGTCTATACATTTAGAAATACACCGGACATGAAGACAACAAGACATAAATAGTCACATTTTAACTTGCCCCTGTGGGTGTATAGCAAAGCAATAGGCTGGCAAAAGGAACTGAAGCAGTAAGTTGACATATTTTCTCTTATACGTTTGAACTTTGCTGATGTATTGAAAATTGCCTTGGTTCCAGACATATACGATTGGAATACATTTCCATTTCATATATGTGACCCGGCATATCAAAAGGTACTTTAAGGGTGGCAAAATCAAAATCAATATGTTGGTCTAATCTTAAAGCTGAGACTTCAAGCTTTAAAATGACACCTTCCTTTTGTGTTTAGGATGTTCGGTTTCAAAGTTATAGTCAAATCTCTGAAAGGCCTATGGCTGAGTCGGAAAAAGGTAGTTCTGAGAAAATCGTGTTTAAAGTTTGTGAACTCAAATTTACCTATTTTGTTCTGCACATAAATAATGCTTCACTGAATCTCCATAGCAACGGGTAGTTACCAAAGTCGTATCATCACCAAATTTTGCACACATGTTGAGTAAGTCATACCCTTCAAATTCATTAACTTTGTCTTTAAAACAAATCAATAAATGAATTATTGATTAATTAAATTAATTGATTATTAGAACCTTTAAGCCACGATTTTCTATCAAATCATGGATGGAGATGGGATTTTTATGTTGGATATTTACACCATTTTCCAATGTTTTGGATTTTGGAACCGGATTGATGTGATTATATACTCTCCAAAGGTAACGTTTCCGATAAAATTAGAAATTCGATCTTGGACGCGATTTTTGACTATGCTAAGCTTCAATGGCCCGTATCTCGTAATATACTATGCCGGTATTAACCCAGCAAACACAAAACGCGTCTGAAACGTTTCCGAAACGTTTTGGAAAGGTTCTTAATTGGTTACAGTCGTTTTGTTATTATCAAACCTTTTTGGAACGTTTTTGAAACGTTTTAAACTGGTAAAAAGTTAACTTGGGTTAAACAAAAACGTTTTAGAAACGTTCAAATAAACCCGATAAAAACCACTCTAAAACTTAAAAGCATGGGTCTGAAAGGTTTTTCTAACGTAAATTAAACGTTTTTTGAACAGTTTTGTAACGTTATGTTTAAACGTTTTTAAACGAAACAAAAACTCCACACTTTCACGTTTTTGAAGCGTTTTTTTGGAAACGTTTTCTTACCCAAAATGAAACCGTTTTTTAACGTTCAAAAACCGTTATTTGGCTAGCTAAAATCTTTCATCCATGCCGATACAACTTATGCCATATATATTCGTCTGGCATTACAGTGCACCATTAATCAGTATAATCTACAAAATGTCATCCTAAGAGCGTCAAGAAAAGCCCTTATGGAAAAGAATTATAAATGAGGTCATATTCATAAAGCACTGCTAACTGCCAACTAGCCAATTGTTTACCAGCGAAATTAACAATGTAATTTTAGTTGCCAACTAGAGCTAGTAGCGTTTCAAGAATATGGGCCTTTGTCGTCGTTCTCCGCTAAAATAATTAATCTTATTCAAGTCGCCCTTCATTAAAACACAACCTTGCTTTCGCTGGGATTTGCTTAGCATTTTAACACATGATGTAATTATCCCAACTTTCCTCCTATAGTTTATTTACTTTCTCATTCTTAAGCGGGGCTATGCTTCCTAGCATTGAAATAAATTAAATAATCTGCAAATCTTCTCAACTTTTTACAAGTAATATTCGGGCTTATTGAATTATCTGGGTTTTCGTGTTTGTTGTGCAAAAAGTGATTCGCATTCTTACCATTTGATAGTATACAGGTAGAGATTCATCGACTATCAAAGACAACAAAGCAAGTAACAACACATTAATAGCTTCTACACAATTAATACAGATAGTGACTTTGCAATGTACTTTTATTTGCTATTGATCATGTTGATCGACTGAAATAAAGTGCGATTTTTACCATTTGATAGTATAGCGAATTTATGTAGATCTAGTAACCTTGACTGACCAGTTTGGAATCTTTGTAACAAGCAAACAATTTTTGTAATGCGTAAAATATAAACATATCTTAATGGGGATATTTATATACAAAAATAATATATTGTTTTCTAGTCGTCTCCAACTGCAACTTGCTCGGTAACATAATTTTAGATGTTTCCTCAAATTATTAAAATAATGACTTTTTGCCATTCATTATCTTTTTTGGCAATTTCGCGGTGTTACCTAAGCTCATGGTACGGATGTAATAAGAGTCTATTCCACATTTGTTATTTTATACTTTAGCTTGAATTATTTAAAAATCCAGATAATTTTATTCACAAACGACACTCATTAGTTTGTATCGTGATATCTCAGCATGTATTTGAGGATTGAAATTTTGAAAAATCCTTTCGGATAAATCATTGCGCACTGTGAACAGCGCCGTTTGGTTTGTGCAGGCAGGTATTCCACTGTTATATTATATGATAAATTCTGGACTGATAAATCGGTTTACCGGTGAAGAAAGGGCAAATGTAAGGATCATTTTATGCATAACTTGTTTTACACAGGTGATACCAAATACTGCAATACATGGATATCTATATAATTTTACAAATTCATCTTTAGTTATTGGATACATACCTCCTATTTGATATGAAGGTAGGTTTAATGTTTTTTTCAAAATTGTTGCGAAACTGTTTCACTGAGTGACTTTAGATCATTTTGAAGATATTTATATATCAAGAATATTACTCATAAAGTATATAACTTAAATATAATATGAATTTTTCGCAGGTGTAAGTCATTTTTTGTTGTTGATTGTTTTGTCAATTTCCTTGTCGGCTGATTTTGAAACGCCTTTGCACTAATTTTTATTTATCACTATCTTGTGAGCGAAAAGAAATGCATTGGTGGTAGTTAAAAGCTGGTAGACTGCTAGAGTGATATAATCAGATGTTATAAGCAATAGAATTGAAATGAGGTTTGATATTAATATCTGATTATAAGATTCCCTTTCCCTCTTTTTATTAACAATACGCTTGCACTGCATGCTATTTAACAATAATGCATACCTTATTCATTAAAAACACTACGATAATTCGGTTTTATGTTGTATAATGAATAAAAACAATCAAACAACTGAGTTAGAATACGCTGAATACTTCGGGTATATGATTAATGAACGATTTCAATAACGATAACATAAGACCGCTTGCTGCCTCACAACGCATTTTATTAGAAACAATGGATCTAGGTACTGCACGGATGACAAATACATTAGATAGATGCTTATCAAAACACGGTTGTCATGAAGGCATTGTATATATTATGCACATGCCAATTACCTTATTTGAAAAATAACAGTTGCCGTCCTGCTAAAATGTTATGTTTATGTGTAACTGTGTTATATTGGGCATAATCACTGCAGGACTCCTTGGCCTTCCAATTATGTCCTCAATATCAGTGTGTTTTATCTTATGTGTCTAATATGTATATTATTTGTTTTGATATTGAAATAACATTGAATCTAAACAAATTTGAATCTGAATCTGAAAATCAATGCTGTCACAAAGTCATAAGGAAGTAAAAGTAAGTTTGAGTTAATTTGAATATTTTATACAAACTAACGTTTCATTTTTCCCAGCTCAAAAACAAATTAATAATTGGTCATTACCATGATACAATTTGAAACATTTAAATCACAACATAGGGTGTGTAACAAATGTCTATAGGGGTTAGTAGAATCAATCTGTTTATCTTAAAGGGACATTAGACAAGCTTAGCATCATCCACAAACGTTTCCTCAAACATTTTGTGATTTTAACATCATCATAGTTATAAGCAGTAATAATGACAGCGTGAATAATTTCATTGTTAAATTTATATCCCACAATTGAAACTTAAAACTTGCTTTATCAGGAGATATGATGCTAACGCGAAATGTCTATTCATTTATCTGCCAACTGTGATGTGAAAGAAACATTTACGTGTAGAGAAAAGCCTCATACCAAAGATCAACAAACAAAATAAAATTATAATTTTTGACTTTTTTGAAAGGTTTGAATTAAAATTGTTATTTACTATCATCCATAAATAGAATTTCAAAATGTTTCCAATGCCCTTAGGCAAACAATTAACAAAAAAGATCAAGAAATACAAACGAATATTTTAAAGGCAACAGACATAAATTTACATTGTAGTACTTACAAATAAACATGTTATTGGTTCTTTTAATCATACAATGTTGTCATTTGGAATAATGCTTGACTTGAAGACGACAAGCAATAAATTGTCACATCTAACTTGTCCCTGGAGGTCATAAAGTGATGCAATTGGTTGACGAAAAGGATTGAAGCAATAGGTTGACGAAAGGAACACACGTTTCCTCTCATACGTTTGAACTTTGCTGATGTATTGAAAATTGCCTTGGGTTCTGATGCGATCGGAATATATTTCCATTTCGTATGTCACTTAATGTTTTTAGAAACAAAAATGTAAGCATTCTAGATGCTGTTTAGAAATACAATTTTGTTAATAAAATACAGCACTTTCATTTGGTTTTATGTTATATCTGTTGTATTTTTTCTAATCTTAAAAGTATTGCTGGATGTTCGTGAAATATTTATTTTGAACATTTAATCGAATTCCAAGCTTTTTTTTTATGTATTTAGCGTAAATAAATTTTAAAGCCTTTCATCCATGCCGATCTTACTTATGCCCATATTATAACACTCCTGAATAGTTAATGACTGTTTCTGTCATTACAGTACAGTAAGACCGAGCATGATCAATAACTTTCGATCTATAAAAGCCCATAAGGGCAAGGAAATCTTAATGATTTGGAAAGTACCTAGTCGTCGTTTTCCACTCAATCGATTAATCTTACCCAATTCCCGCTTCATTAAGATACATCTATGCTATTTGCTAGTGTTTTTTTAATTTTACTGTATTTTGTTTTCCAATGTATGAATGTAAAGGGGCCGTACGGTGAGTTTATTTGTATATTTGTAAAATGCGTTATTTCCCCTTACAACATTTCTTAAGATTCTCTAAAAGAAAATATATTAGCTTAATGTCAGCATCTTCCTTTTAATATCTATCAAAGTTTTTGCAAAGCAAATCATTACAAACACATCGATAAGACAATTCAAAAACATTTACATGTTTTGGATTTTTGAAATATCTTTGATTGGGGTCTAACCACATTGATTGGGTGTGACAATCTTGATAAGCTCCATGAGCAAAACATAAGCATATAGCAAACACCATTATTAACACGAAGATGGTTTTGATTGGATCTCATCTTAGTTTGGTTACATTATCTACTTGACTAATACTCATCAGTCAGGTTACTAAAGTACTTTGTTCTTCATCATCAATGACTTCAGGACAAGTGTCATGACCACAGTGTCAGCAAAGTAGGAAGCCAGCCCTGTGGCTATAGCTGTTCACTTGCACTGACATTGCACTCGCCAACTTTATAAGAAGTATTAGCTGTGAGAACAAACTATGACTATAAGCTATAAGCACAAATAGTTGTTATCACAGTTTAAAATTTGCAGAAGTCTTATCAATATCGGGAACCAAATAAATAACTCTTTTTATATTGTTTAAATATACAACGTTAATCATTTTATGTCCTTCAAAGGCATCCACGTCTTTGTAACTTCAATCATCATGGTTGGTTTTGATCCATTATACATGTTTTTAGAATATTTCATTTTTTTTTCTATTTTCATGCATACCCGTGTACGATTAAAATTCCTTTGGATTTTCTACAATATAGGTAAGTCAATCTTTGCAAACTGTTTATAGACGATATATCAAGAAAAAACAATTAGACAGTAAGAAAACTATAGCTCTTATGTTTGAAATAATGTTATACGTAAATTCCGTTCTGTCGTCACCAGTATAGAATATAATTAAGGTAACATTGAATAGATATATAGATAGATAAACAATATAAAATAAGTTATGTGTACTAATACGTTTTTAAACGTCCACCGATAAGTTAATCAAAAATGGATTAGTATACTGAGCTTAAATGACATTAATATGCATGTAATTTAGGACGTTCTATAATATTCTGCTGGAAGTCTAGCCTTTATTCAAGGATGAGAAACCCAAGCTTATTTCGTCATGTGAGTGCAAGAAAGTCGTATCTGCAATGGCTGCCTTATGTTCAATTTATTAAACACCTTTACACTAGAATTTGTAAAATCACTCAAATTTTCTCTCCCATATGTCAGTGGTTCTTGAAAGGGATCGTAAGGTTCTTTATTTTATTTTCATTTCAGACATATTTAAAGAGGGTAGCCAAGATCGGTGATTTAGCACTGCTTTCCACAAGGGCCCTCTAGTTCTTTGTACCTGAAAAACCATTTCAAGAGCCACGGACCCAAGTCTGGACATCATACAGTGTGCAATTCAAATTTGTGACAAATGGCAGCTATTGCAGATACGACTTTCTTGCATTCGCATGCCGATTCAATCATTAAAGTAAACACTTTAAGGCTGGCTCACACTATGAGGACTGACCAACGTAAGGTGACAAATTTAAAATATCAAAAATTATTGGCATAAAGCGACAAAAAAAACTGGAAAAAGATTACTCACTGTTCGTCATTGTGTGAGCAACCTTCAAATACGGGAAGGCCTATACCTTTAATAGTGTTAATACGCCAAAAAACTACATGGAAAACAGTCGACCTTATAAAATTGGACAATTGTGAGATTTCTATGTTGTTTTACAGCAGACGACCCTTGAAAGTTGAGTTTTAAATTCTTCTGTACTGAATTATATATATTTCATTTTGCTTCATTGAAGTAGTTATAATGACAGGTCAAAAGGAATATAAGATAATGTCAACGGTCCATTAACGGAGAAAGCTTTTAACTCTCACGCATATGCTATCATTTAAGCCTTTTCACAATATACTATAACATATAGCTAAATGCAACCGTTACCATGTTTTAGACATTTTGAAAATCGCTAGTTTAACCGATGTAACAGTGCCTGCATCTTTTGTTCAATCGTCTGATGCAGCACAAATGCAAATAAGAGAATATAATGACAAAAAGAAATATAACAAAAACCTTTCGCTACATGAGATATCTTAAAAGCGTAAAAAACTGAAATTGTTTATCAAAATATGATTTTTTAATTTTATCTACCAATAGATATATACACGGTTACTCATAAAGTTGGAATAAAAATATTTTTACCACTTTTTATGTAAAAGTTAATTTATGTTGAAAATACCTGAAAACTTATGTTGCTTTTGGTCAGATTTGATAGTAAATCTTGCTGGGTGTGAAATGGAACTACGAATGTGATAATTTTTTTCATGTACTTGATCATATGGAATGTATATCTGTAGTAGTGTGATAAGCAGGTAGTTGAATGTCTTGGTCACGCTTGTCTACGCCAAGAGAATGCTTGGAAGCAAAGCACAAAATGATCCTTCAACGTCTCTCAAATTTACAAAAATAGAGTTGTGGTGAACGTGGAAATGTCCCTGGCGGTATATGACAACTTCAAAACCTTACAACGTTATTGTCAATATTCTTTTGCAAAAATGCGTCTAAAATACCAGTTCGTTACTGAAAGTTTACAAATATTTTTGTTGAACAGTTCAAGATATCAAAGTGTTTTATATAATTTGCGTACAGTCTAAGATAGGGTATTCATTTGAACAGGTATGGTCTCGGATTGGGTATTCATTCAACAGGTATAGTAGATTTATGGTCTCAGATAGGGTATAAATTCACTAATTTTTGTCTCACATAGGGTCACCTTCGGAAACTCGGGTGGTTACCCAGACACAAATATCAATTACCCCCCCCCCCCTTCGGGAGCAATAGTGCTTGCAGGTTGTCACATACAACTATATTCGAAAAGGTCAGCGAGTGTCTGAAATGCCATTATGTCAACTTACTTTAAGGCATGTCTTATCAAAACCTATAGCAATAACGGACTGGGCAGAAAATCCTATGACCGTTATTATTTACTCAAACATCATTAAATGGATTCGACATTCCGTGAAAATAGGGACAGTTGGTCCATCTGTTTGACTACTTTTTGGAATTGCTTTTAATCAACCTGTTATTATCTCATTAAGCAGCGACGTTTTAACTGCAAGGCAAAAAGTTATTTAACAAAATGAACTTATATAAACGCTTATCAAATGAAACGTATTACAACGCACATTGACGTTAAAGGGTTCTTTCTAGGTCATAAACTGTAAAACAAGATTTTAAAAGCCAATGATTGTTTTGCTACTGGCAATCAATGTAATAATACCAGGCCAAGACACAAAATCTTGTTAACCGCACGTTTTATCATAGAAGCTCAGATATGCTTAGAGTACCACATATTTATTTTCTAATAAATTGCTCAATTTTGAAAAAATACCGTATAATGAAATTGTAAAGAATACGCTTTAGGATGTTCATGCTGTAGTGCTGTAGATAAACATGAAATTGAAATGTGAAATCAGCCTTTGGGTATTTTAGTTGATGTAGCTCCTTATTATTTTTATTACTACCTCATATTACAATATACTTAAACATACTAAATATTAACAAGTTTGAGATATTGTGTGTATTTTAGTTAAAGTGTCATACTTTAATGTTAATAAATACAAGGTTTGGTCATTAAGGGGGGGGGGGGGTGATTACAGTGGTTCTTCTTGAGAAGGCATATTATGTGGAAATTCTTCATTCTAGACATGCCTGTAATAGGTATGAAATTATGATTTTAACTTCTTTTCTGAATAGCCTAAAAATGATTATGTTCGCTTAGGAAAACGAATGAAAACTCGCTTTTCGTGACTTGTGCAAAAGGAAAGAGACTCGCATATTGTAAGCAATTGCCATGTTATGCTTGATAAGGGTCGCTCCTCTTTGCGTCGTAATTCAGTTTTACCCTCTGAAAGAAATTATCAAACCCTCATGTCCCATCATTTCGATCTTGCTTGTACAACTTGAGTTTCAGGGACATCATCCCTGTGATATTTTAGAGCACCACACAAAGATCAGACATAGATTTTGTCAGTCTGAACTAAACGTCAATCATTAATCCTTGTTTCCTTGGGCAAGAAACTTTATTCTACTTGCTCCGTGGTCGGACAGTCACGTAAAGCCGTGGGTCCCCTGTACGAATAGACTCCTTCATGGGGTATGCATGTTATGCAAGTACTTGTATCATTGATTGATTGATTACATCGGGGTCACCATTCCATTCGAGAAGTAAATTCATAACGCCCATGACCAGCTCTTACAAACATGCTTAAAAACTTCTATTCGAGATTTTCTGCACGAATAAACAGTTTTTCTGATATCGCAGCACAATGTAAATCAGAAGGCGACACCGAACACTGTCCTCAACGGCCCCTTTTCTAAATCTAAACTTGCTTAGAGTCATGAACCTTATTTACTTTTTATAACGTCAGATTTTACCAAAAATGATTTTTCTTTGCAAAATTAGATATACAAAGCAGAAAAAAACATTCCCAACCGGAAGTAACATTCATTTTGTCGAACAAAAAAACCAATCACAGACAGGAGGTATTTATTGAATACAATATGTATTTCCTATGTATTTCAGACGGATAAATTGCTCGAATGATTACATTATTACTTTAGATATGAACTCATGATGTCATTAAACGTCAAGCTGTAACGCTTTTATCACGTCACATAAATGTATCAAATTTGAAATTGGTTTAAACGGAGAACGTTTTTCAGCTCGACGCCCTGTCAAAATCATGATTGTTTTTAACAACTTGTTTCTTGGGATAACCTTTTACAATTTCATACACCTTTATCCATAGTAGATATAATATACATATTATATTTTAATACTTTTGCATATAACACATCCATATTACAATAAATGAAATCACGAAGCTTTGTTTTATAAAAACGTAAAAGAAGTCTCAAAAACACGAAATAAAACAAAGTAAAATAATTTATTTAATTTTTTATTCTGTTATAATGGCATATTACATTTATTAAATTACCATTATTCCATTTCATTCTAATTGTCACATTGTCTGTTTCTGTTGGTAGATTAAACAGCGGGTCTCGTGTCGGGTGGGAATTGTAATATCGCCATAGACTGCAATACTTCAACTACTTAACTGTAACCAGTTAAATAGAGCGTGTTATGTGATGGGTATCCTGTGCACTTTACATAATTGCTTTATACCCTCGTTACCAATAAATTGGTTGAGAAATTACAAAAGTTAAGGCCTAGATATACTTTGTCATTTTTGTAGTCATTTTCATCCAGAATTTTTCTCATGGTGTTACATTTTCACCACTATGTTAAATTTTCATTCGGAATGAAAATTTTCATTTTGATTTTTTTCTCATAGTGTAAATTTTTTGTCGTGGAGTAAAATGTTTCACCATTTATGAAAATGTTTCATGATGGTGAAATAATTTTTCGCATGACGGCACAGTTTGCAATGATCACTCATAGATCGATCTCATTAGGTCGAGAACAATACTATAATCACCTTGGTCTTTTTATTATAATCTGAAATCTGTCCTTGGCAGGTACTGTGGAGTTTATTCTGCTGAAAAGATTTTCTGACTCCTTTGATTTTTCTCCAAAGAGAAACATTTTCATTTGGAATTTTTATCACCGTCTTGATTTTTTATCATTCTATTTGTAGTTTTAGCGGGTTATTCCAATCGATAATATCATCTAGGAACTCCAGGTCAATATGCATTCAGCTCTTTGGATTTTCAAGATGGTAAAAATGACAAACTATATCTATGCCTTAAGCCGTTGTTAAGCGTTTGGCGAATGGAAACAGTTGCAGTAATGTGTTTATGAACTTCCATTTGTTGTTTCAGAAAAGGTTTAATATCCTTCTGATATTGCAACCCTCGTTATACTCATGTGCATTAAGGACAATGGATTTCTGCATGCATTCCAAATAATAAATAAAAAACATGATTTTGCGTAGAAGATGTTGATACTATAATTAATGTAAATATCTTTTTCAATTACAATATTTGGCAAACCATGTACATGTGTGTGTATACATACTCAAACACGTATAATTGTGAAGAATATTTAACATTTAAAAATAATAAAACAAATAATTGTTACTCACATGCGGGACAAATACAAAATAAATATTTTCCCAATGTGTTTTGAAATAAGATTCATGTTTAAAGATAAGATTTAAACGTCTCAAATTGTTGGTTTAATTTTTGTGTTGTCGTGCTTCTGCAATGCCTTCACACATCTAATTGTAATTGTTTCTCCTTTTCCACGAAACAACATCAAACATATACTTGTAAGGTGTCTATTTCCGTTGCACTTTTATACACCAAAGCATTTGTGACTCTTCATCCCAAACCAGCCGTAAATGCAGCCCCTTGTCATTTTCACTTCTTCAAATATTTGAAAAGACATGCTATAAAGACTAATATGACACCTTAATGAACGTCACACGATTTCGAGGAGTTATGGTGCGTAAAAGGTTGTCAGGAAGTAATATGTATAACTGAGATAAATAACTGAGATAAAGTCCTACATTTCCTGTTGATTGTCCTCAAAATAAACAGATATATTTCATATTTCTGATCATTTTTTTTTAAATGAATGTTTTACATTGTTTGGTTAGGCGTATTGCTATTAGCGGAACTGCCAAAAGCGAGGCAAATTTACGACTTGCACACTTGTTTTTGACAACTTAAGAGCGTAAATGATACAGTAATGCAATTTACAAAAGAGTCTGTGTTAAAAGAGCACGGTCCGATTGCTTTAACTTTTATTCAACCATTTTGAGATTTTAGTACCAAAGTATTGCTCAAATTTGTTTCGCATAATTTATGTGAAATTTCACAGCTGAGTTATGTTCTCTTTTGTGAGGTTTACAAGAAAATGTATCTAATTATGGTACCATAATTAATTTTGCACAGTAACGTATAGGCAGCTCTGAAATACAAAGCTGCTCGTAAATTCAAAATGGTTTGACCGATTCAGCTGAAATCTGGAAATTAAACCAATTTTTTCAAGAATACATAGAATAGAAATAGACTTATCTACCAGTGTGTTGAAAAATGGGCTCATGTTTTCAGATTTTAGTATTTTATTTTAAATGGAACGTGTTCATACAAGGTATATATAATTGTGTTCATTTCGTAAAAGAACTGAAAATTACGTCGGGAATTATATTGGATTTTAATTGCCAGGATTTTATTTAAAAACATTCAACAAATCTAGTGGACACCTTGAGAATCATATTAGTTTTGTATTTCTAAAAATTAATTGTTATTTTTCCCCAAAAAAATCTTTGAAAGCAAACATTAGTCACATCTCTGTTTTGCCAGACAAAATAGTGAAGCTTTCTTTATCTTGACCAAATCAACCACGTAATTTGTTGAAACCCGATTGGTTGGAGACCTAGAGGCATGAGGTATAAGATTTGTCTCCTGGTGTCATGCTCTATATATAAATCCCTCAACTGATCATGTTTTGTTAAACACAACAAACTAAGGGACTAGAAATAGTCTAGTTGTTACTGAAGATAATAAAAGTAGTTTTAAACTTTTATTGTAAAGATCAATATTAAGAAATCTTTATGCAAGTAAATTTGCCCTGAACTATTGTGTTTTCAACTAATGACAAAACGATCTCTTGAATCAACATTTTTAACGTGTAAGTATACTAACATTTCATATCTTAGAAAAGAAATAAATCCCATAACTGATCAAATGTTAAAAACAAACATGGCCGCTAGAAATGTCAAAAGAGAGTCCAGTCGTCACTGATATTGTTGATGAGTGAGTCAAAAAAACTGCAATAGTTAAATGAAACCCATATTTTAAGAACAAAAGATATCATGAACATGAAATGTATATATCTAAATAGATCATATATTTACCTTTAAAATGGTGAAAGAATGGGGAAAATTGATAAAGACGTCGAAGAGATACACTTATTTGAATAGGAAGGCATAAAAACAGTTCTGTCCAAATGTCGTGCATACGTTTTATTAATGGAGGACACAATTATGATATTATCTTTTCTGTTTTGTGTTTGGGTGTCTTTAAAAGGGCCGTTTGAGCTTGATGGTCCTGAATATTCAATTTTCGGTTGAACGTGGACAAGGACATATGTGGCAGGGAATTTCTTCGCTGCCTCACTTCTGGATCCCTTGCCAATGTCTGAGGAGCGCGGTCGACGTTTCTCCTGCTTTTTGCCGTTCGCGGTCTTCCAGGTCTCTCTTTCTTTAGATTATGGACTGTTCCCGTTCTTTTGATGGCGGATGCACATCACGCGATGGAGGGAATG
>JXSR01S031458.1:96898-107125 GCA_000969725.1 Ophiothrix spiculata
GTCTTTGATAGAAAATTTAACACTTTTTCTAGTTATCTACTTAACTAAATAAATTCGTTAAATGCATTCTAACTCTAGCAAATGATCATTCATCGAAATATATTATTGGTCGTTTTCTCACATAATGTTGTAAAATTCTGTTGCGAATAATTATAGTAGAATAACGATTGACTTATAATATAATAAAGACGACAAGAAAAGAAATGTCAATCTTTGAATTGGCACTCGGGTCATATATTGAAGCAATAGATTGACAAAGGGAACTAAAGCAGTAGTTCGAGGAAATAATCTCACGTTCATATTTCATTTCATTTTCAGAAGCTGACTTTAAGTAAAGTATGCAATATTTAGACAATAATCTTAAGGGCTAGGTACAGTTCGTAATTTTTGTAGTTTAAAGACATTTTCATTCAGAATTTTTCTTATGTTGATATTTTTTTAAGAATGGTGTAAATTGTCATGAACATTTCCATGTATAATTTCACCAAACCAATGTGTAAAACATAACCATGAACCATGCTCTTTGACACGAATTTATAATTTTACTAAATGCCAGTATCATTTCTTTGACACGATTAATTCTTTTCTTTAATAGGAGAGTGTCGTAAAGTGTGGTTTATGTGTAGAATTGGTAGAGTCCTGAAAAATCGTATGTTTGGCATTAACATTTTCAAGATCCGTGGGTTGGTTTTTCTTGTTCATATAATGTTCATATGCACTATTAAAATACACAAATATGAAAACAATATAAAAGCAAACAAGTAAAAGCAAGAAATTTAGCTGTTTCGTTCATAAAAACCTTGACACTTGAGTTTATGGGAAGTATTAATTTTGTGACATAGTAGCCTAGTTGTATGAATAGTAATCACATCAACATAATACTGCTACTTGTCTCAACGTTTTTACAGGTGCATATGTATTATTCCAACCTATTTGATTTAAATGTCTGTGCTTCTTCGTGTTATTTATACAGAAAAAGATTCATGTTAACCTTTTATAGGCTTGCTTTTTAGGCTCTTTGTTAATATACTATAATTGAATGGATTTGACAAGAGAAGTATGCAAATCAGATGCAAATCTCAAAAATGTCCTTATTTTGACATGAAATGTCAAGCTTAAATACAGGGCAGTATTGTAGAGACAACTGTATAAGTGGATACTTAACACGTTCTCTTACATTAACATTAGAGTTTTTACATTGACGGTGTGGATATATCCAGTCTGGTGGCACAGAATATGAGCTTTGCTGCTGCCTTGTGTTGCAGAGACTGCAAACGATCAAAGTCAGCTGATTTAGCACCATGCAGAAGAGCATTTCTTTGGTTAAGTTATGAAATAATTGCAAGAGCAAGAACGATTGTGTGAAGTGCCTTTTGATCAAGGAAATGCCATGTGAGAGTCGAATATAGTGCTAAGGTACGAGCAGAGGAAGGTGACCTAACAATACTGTCAGCCACTCTCAGATCATTTCGGGAAATTTAGCGTGACTCTGCACTATACCAATGATAATGAATTCAGTTTTGCTGCCGTTAATTTTAACCAATTGGCACTCATCCAGTATTTGAATTAGATATACAGGATTTAAATTTGCGAAGACTGGCAACACAGGTACCATGATCTTTTGGATTAAATGAGATAAAGATATGTGTACCTACAGCGGATTGATAGTAATCTTGTCCACATTTAGGAATGATTTTACCCATTGGTAATGACAAACATGAGGGGACCAATAACCGAGCCTTGTGGAATTCCGTATACAGTTGAATATCGAGCTGAAGGTCAGTTAGCAAGGTTAGCATTATGAACTTGTGTAGTTCTGTTGAGATCTGAACGACATTACAAGATACTCTCAATATTTCATAAGTGTGTAGAAAAGCACATCACAATTGATGGTGTCAAGGGCTTTTAGTCATACAGTAATCGTGCTCATTTTAAGTGCATAAAGCGCAACATTGACATATATACGCAACACAAAACTACCAAATGTTTAATGATTTGGTATTGTCCATAACTCATATGAACGGTCAACTGGACTAATATTATCTGATCTCTTTCGCCTTAAATGCAAACAAAAGCAAACAATTGCTTTATGATGTGCTTTAATATATACTGCACGACATATTTTAGGCCGTAGAATATTTCCTGATAATGATATAGTGACTTTTGTAAAATGATTGTTATAATCTCTGTTGATTTATCCCATGACATTTCAGATATCTCAGCAACAACTAATGTAATATGAAACGTTAAAAAAGATTAAAATGTAACTACTCATCGATAAACACACCTTTAACGTTAAAAAAAAACCTTGTTTTTGACTGAAATGTCAACAACATCTATACCCTGATGAATAATTATCCAAAAGTAAAGGTTTGTCAGATAATTAATTCACGCTCGTCTCACTAACAATGTATTTCTATCTACTTTTGTTAGCCGATGTTTACTAGCGATGCTATTTACCTAATTAGAATTTATTTTTTCTAAAGAAGCTCAATTTACAAATCTAATATTACACATAATGTAATGTCCCAAAATCAGAATGCAATAGAAAATCTTCGAGCTCAAAGGTCACCGATAAAAAACTAATGTTTTTTTTTTCTAAAATATCTTTAGCTTTCACACTGCTTTCACATTTGCTGGATTTGTAAATCATGATAATTCTTTCATCTAAAGATATGTAAATATCTTCTATGATATTGTGCAAACTATGTTTTGATAAAATAATGACCATACATGTATGTGTTCTACCCTTACCACGAAAAATATAAATCTAACCAAAAACCATACCATATAACAAAAGAATTGCAAACAAACTATAAGAATATCAAACTAAAAAATAAAAAGATGAGTTCCAGCAAAAGCTCATTGCGTAAGGAGCAAGTTTTTCTGCTTTAATATGGTTGCAATGAATAAAATTAAAACGAGAAAGAAACTATTACTACTACATTTATACATCCATGAAAGGATGTTAATTGACGACAAAAAATAATAATACATACACGATAATCGTAGGATAGTTTAATGCACATTTAAAGCGGTAGATAGATTCAACAAATCGATTATTAAAGTCTTGAAATCAAATTTAAACAAAAAAAAAAACGCATTTTCTGATATACGGTATGTAGATTTCTCATCTTTAATGCTTTCACGTCAAAATCGACGAAATTCAAATATTGATAAATAAGACATTAACAATAAAAAACTGCCTGTGAGGAGTAAAGAAAGCATGCACCTGCACCGTAAGCTCCTATTTCATTAGTTTTTTTACAATGATCTGATACTGAATAAATATTTCATTTTGTGTGAATATTAAGAGTATTTAAAGAAAGATATGTTCCTTGAAATTGTGATGTTTACTTAGGGGGGGGGGGGGCCCATATGGACCCTGGATTTTGTTTTTCGCGCGAAGCGCAAAAACGCAACATAATCCAATAAAGCTGTTTTATGTAATTGTCAAGGTAGGGGTTACGCATGTTTTGGTGCAAAAAAAAAATCAAATCCGTCGTGTCATTTTTGAGATAATAAGCATAGACTGGTAAAATGATGGCGCTGTTCGAATTTTATTTTGCCCCTAAAACCAAAACAAAACAACTTTTCTGAATTTTTATTTCAGCAATGTATTTGTAATTATAATATGCTTTTATTAGCCAAACGTCATTGAAACATTCTTTTGGGAAAACAGATTTCCCATTTTTGGTGGGAAATGTTTCGGAAAAAATGAATATTTGACACAAATTAGATATCTGGCCGCCATTTTCAAATGCATGACCGATTTTTTTTTTTTTTCATATGAATCTAATTGTGTTGGTGTATCACTGTGTACAATTTTAAAGATAAATTATGTGGAGAACATTGTTTTTAAAGCGTGCACTAACTGGATTCTAAAACACCTTATGCACTTAAGTGTTAAAAGTGTTAAATTAAAACATGCTAAAGTAGCACTATTCGGATACTATAAAATTAATCTATTAAGAACATCAAATCGTTCTGCTTTAAATATATTTTTGCGATATTTTATTGTTTTCATATATTTTGTTATATTGGATTTCATGTTGTGATCAAGCATTTTGAAGTAGTCATGTGTCATAAATAGGAGATTCACTGGTCCATTGCGGTCAAGAAATATAACCATCAGGTGTTGCTAGAAGAAAGAAGGAGAAGAAGAAGAAACATGTAAAAACACAACACTACCTTCAACAGCGACAGTGTACAAAACTTGGACAATTTATTGAGTAACGAGAACAGCGCCGCTGGGTTTTGTACAGGCACTGGAATATGTCAACGTGATCTGGCTTACTGATGAAGTAAGGCACATCGTTAGAAACATTTAATTGCAGAATTTGAACACATATAATTTCCAAATGATGTAATACTTGGATATCTAATTCTACAATTTCCTTCAATCATTATTGGATACATACCTCATTTTCGATGTTAAGGTAGGTCGGATTCTTTTACCACAAATAAAGAGGCGTAGTTTCACATGTGTAACTATTTATGAATCGACGGTGCTTATACATCAAAACTTTACCCACGAAGTGTTAAAACTATGATATGAAGTAGGATTCATAGAATTCTGCCGTATTTTTTTTTAATATATAAAGATATTCTGACAATTCAAACAACTGAGTTAGAATACGCTAGATACAGTGGGGATATGATTAATGAACGATTTCATTTATTAACGATAAAATAAGACCGCATGCTGCCTCACAACGCATTTTATTAGAAACAGTGGATCTAGGTACTGCACGGATGACAAATACATTAGATAGATGCTTATCAATACACGGTTGTCATGAAGGCATTGTACCAATTATGCACGTGCAAATTAAATACCTTACTTGCAAAATAACAGTTGTCGCCCTGCTAAAATGTTATGTTTTTGTGTAACTTTGTTATATTGGGCATAATCACTGCATGACTCCTTGGCCTTCCAATTATGTCCTCAATATCAGTGTGTTTTATCTTATGTGTTAAATATGTATATTATTTGTTTGATATTGAAATAAATTTGAATCTGAACAAATTTGAATCTGAATCTGAAAATCAATGCTGTCACAAAGTCATAAGGAAGTAAAAGGAACTTTGAGTTAATTTGAATATTTTATACAAACTAACGTTTCATTTTTCCCACCTCAAAAATAACTTAATAATTAGTCATTAGCATGAAACAATTTGAAACATTTTAATCACACATAGGGTGTGTAACAAATGTCTATAGAGGTTAGTAAAATCAATCTGTTTATCTTAAAGGGACATTAGACAAGCTTAGCATCATCAACAAACGTTTCCTCAAACATTTTGTGATTTTTGCATCATCATAGTTATAAGCAGTATTAATGACAGCGTGAATAGTTTCATTGTTAAATTTTAATCCTATATATGAAAATATTGAGATGTTTTTAATTCTTAATTGTCGTTGTCGACAACGATACATACTGTATCCCACAATTGAAACTTAAAACTTGCTTGATCAGGAGATGTGATGCTAACGCGAAATGTCTATTCATTTATCTGCCAACTGTGATGTGAAAGAAACATTTACGTGTAGAGAAAAGCCTCATACCAAAGATCAACAAACAAAACAAAATTATAATTTTTGACTTTTTTGAAAGGTTTGAATTAAAATTGTTATTTACTATCATCCATAAATAGAATTTCAGAATGTTTCCAATGCCCTTACGCAAACAATTAACAAAAAAGATCAAGAAATACAAACGAATATTTTAAAGGCAACAAACATAAATTTACATCGTATTACTTACAAATAAACATTATATATGTTATTGGTTCTTTTAATCATACAATGTTGTCATTTGGAATAATGCTTGACTTGAAGACGACAAGCAATAAATTGTCACATCTAACTTGTCCCTGGAGGTCATAAATTGATGCAATTGGTTGACGAAAAGGATTGAAGCAATAGGTTGACGAAAGGAACACACGTTTCCTCTCATACGTTTGAACTTTGCTGATGTATTGAAAATTGCCTTGGGTTCTGATGCGATCAGAATATATTTCCATTTCGTATGTCACTTAATGTTTTTAGAAACAAAATGTAAGCATTCTAGATGCTGTTTAAAAATACAATTTTATTAATAAAATACAGCACTTTCATTTGCTTTTATGTTATATCTGTCGTATCTTTTCTCATCTTAGAAGCATTGCTGGATGTTCGTGAAATATGTATTTTGAACATTTTATCGAAATCCCAAGCTTTTGTTTTATGTATTTAGTGTAAATAAATGTCAAAGCCTTTCATCCATGCCGTTTATAACACTCCTGAATAGTTAATGACTGTTTCTGTCATTACAGTACAGAAAGAACGAGCATGATCAATAACTTTCGATCTATAAAAGCCCATAAGGGCAAGGAAATCTTAATGATTTGGAAAGTACCTAGTCGTCGTTTTCCACTCAATCGATTTATCTTACCAAATTCCCGCTTCATTAAGATACATCTATGCTATTTGCTAGTGTTTTTTTAATTTTACTGTATTTTGTTTTCAAATGTATGAATGTAAAGGGGCCGTACGGTGAGTTTATTTGTATATTTGTAAAATGCGTTATTTCCCTTACAACATTTCTCTAGATTCTCTTAAAGATAATATATTTGCTTAATGTCAGCATCTTCCTTTTAGTATCTATCACAGTTTTTACAAAGGAACAATCATGACAAACACATCGATAAGACAATTCAAAAACAATTACATGTTTTTGATTTTTGATATATCTTTGATTAGGGTCTAACCACATTGATTGGGTGTGACAATCTTGATAAGCTCCATGAGCAAAAACACAAGCATGTAGCAAATACCATTATTACCACGAAGATGGTTTTGATTGGATCTCATCTTAGTTTGGTTACATTATCTACTTGACTAATACTCGTCAGTCAAGTTACTAAAGTACTTTGTTCTTCATCATCAATGACTCCATGACAAGTGTCATGACCACAGTGTCAGCAAAGTAGGAAGCCAGCTCTGTGGCTATAGCTGTTCACCTGCACTGACATTGCACTCGTCAACTTTATAAGAAGTATTAGCTGTGAGAACAAACTATGACTATTAGCTATAAGCACAAAATAGTTGTTATCACAGTTTAAAATTTGCAGAAGTCTTATCAATATCGGGAACCAAATAAAAAACTATTTTTATATTGTTTAAATATACAACGTTAATCATTTTATGGCATCCACGTGTTTGTAACATCAATCACCATGGTTGGTTTTACCATTGTTCATTTTCTTAGTTTAGTCTTTACATAGCAATTTATCATAGGTGTCTTTCTAAACGTATTTTTATAATTTCCTATATTGAGAGGCTCTGCTCTCAAGCATAAAAACTGAATGATAATATACATTTTTGAAGGTGCGTATGTACTATTACATTCAAAATTTCTTTTATTGAGGGACTCTGCTTCAAAGCATGAACACTGATTGTTGTGCAAAAAATGCTTTACGGTGGTTTACATTAGTTTAGTCTTGCTATTTGTGTTATTTTTGTAGGTTCTGACTGCATTCGTCAATATGCTCTAAGTAATTTGATTTAACAAAAGTTTCATCGGTAAAATATCAAAAAAGTTAAATGGATGCAGAAAAAAGAAACAATTTTATGTAATTGTCTTTTCACATTGTTTTATCACATTTCACTTGTCTTTATAGACTGCTTTTTATTCGTTAATTTAGTATCGCCCATTTGATTGTATCTGACAAAAATATATTATTAATGGTTTTTTTTGTAAATGTTACGCTTGTACTACTTTTGCGTGCCATACTTTTACCTGTTTTTGACTACTTTGTCTAAATGTGACTATAGCGTAACATAACGACATTTGACACGTAAGGAATAAGTTTTAATTTGTTAAAAAATCATTACAAACTTTGCAATCCAATTACAGGGAGGGGTTGCCAGATGAAATGCAGAGTCCTTGTGACTGAGTGTCCTTAGCTACTATTCAATTTGTGCAGAACGTACTTGTACATGTGGGACTTATTCCGTGTAGTTTAATTAGACCATGACTCCTGGTTATGGTCAGTCTCATTACACTCGTATATTCGTCATAATATGTGTACCGTCGCGGCAAAAGGGTGCAGTTGTCGGCAACTTCCATTTTGCGTTAGAGGCCGGTAAAGTTGAAATATACCAAAATATGATGGGAAAGTCAATTTTGAGATTTTTGTGGAAATGAAATCTTTGAACCCTTTTGTATCCAAAATGTAAAGATGGTTTATCAAAAACAACGACAAACTTGTAAAAAAGTGTGATTTTTATCGCTATGTCGAATCGTTTTCATCATGAAAATTTGCTGGAGTGTGCTTCCGATTGCAAAATATAATCACGATACTGCAAGTTTTGTGCCTTTATTTTGCCCCTCCGTAATCTATCAAATTTGGTATCGTCTTCCATTGAACCAAATTTCAAGTCGATAAACAAATGGGAACATGGTGGTTGCTATGGAGATTTGCTCATACTCTATTCAGACTGCACACAAAATCGAATGGAAAAACAGGCCTATACCTTTAACAGCTTTTTTCTCACAAACTAGTTTTGACAAACGGTTATGAGTACGATTTTATAATTTGCAAAAAATCGTCAACCAAAGCTCCGATTTGAATGATTTTGGTATCATTGAAAAGGGAATTAAATGAGCTTTAACACCATATGAAAATCTCCATATTTTGGTTTCGACCCAACTGCACCCTTTTGCCGCGACGGCACACATATATGATCTGACAGTTAAGAATAATTATCAAGGAAAAAAATATAAATAATACGTTTACACGAATCCGTCTTAATGCAGCTACCTCCAACCATGGCAATTCTTAAGAATATACTGAAGGGGTCGTGTTTGGCTATTTTGACAATTTTGTAAAAGTACAATTAATGGTTGCAAATACTTTAATGTAAGAAACGATTTTCTGGCCATTTTTAGATAAATTAAGGGTAGTAAATTTAGTTTATAAAAAGGGTAAACTTTTTTCTTCTGTATTTCCCGTTTTACGCCTACCCTCCAGAGAGCAAATATTGCAATTATTACAGGTGTATTTCCTGCAGTTTATGTCACAATGCAGTGACACTAGTTCATCGTGTATTATGGGGGATAAAACTATAACTTCTCATTTTGGTGTCAACTTATTTCTATACTGATTGGTTAATGCATCCATGACATTCACTTAGTTCAACCTTTTCGTTCTTTTGAAAGAAACAATATTCAATTCATGTGTATCATACACGTATGTCGAAGGACAAATAAACACCTTTTGATCCATTATACATGTTTTCAGAATATTTCACTCTTTTCTATTTTCATGCATACCCGTGTTCGATTGATATTCCTTTGGATTTTCAACAATACAGGTAAGCCAATCTTTGCAAACTGTTTATAGACGATATATCAAGAAAAAACAATTAGACAGTAAGAAAACTATAGCTCTTATGTTTGAAATAATGTTATACGTAAATTCCGTTCTGTCGTCACCAATATAGAATATAATTAAGGTAACATTGAATAGATATATAGATAGATAAATAATATTAAATAAGTTATGTGTACTAATACGTTTTTGTCTAAACGTCCACCGATAAGTTAATCAAATATTTGATTAGTATACTGAGCTTAAATGACATTACTTAATATACATGTAATTAAGGACGTTCTATAATATCCTACAGGAAGTCTAGCCTTTATTCAAGGATGAGAAACCCAAGCTTATTTCGTCATGTGAGTGCAAGAAAGTTGTATCTGCAATGGCTGCCTTATGTTAAATTTATTAAACACCTTATCAATAAAATGTGTAAAATCACTCAAATTTTCTCTCCCATATGTCAGTGGTTCTTGAAAGGGTTCTTAAGGTTCTTTGTACCTGAAGAACCATTTCAAACCATTTCAAATTTGTGACAAATGTCAGCTATTGCAGATACGACTTTCTTGCACTCGCATGCCGATTTAATCATGAAAGTAAACACTTTAAGGCTGGCTCACACTATGAGGACTGACAAACGTAAGGTGACAAATTTAAAATATCAAACATTATTGCCGTAAAGCGACAAAATAAAACTGGAAAAAAGATTACCCCCTGTTCGTCATTGTGTGAGCAACCTTCAAATACGGGTAGGCCTATACCTTTAATATAGCCTTGATTCAAGGCATTTATTGTCTATTTTCACTAATATTTCATACATGTATCAATATCAATATCCCAATCCCCTGTTGTTTTACTCTA
>JXSR01S031463.1:1573-34729 GCA_000969725.1 Ophiothrix spiculata
AGTTTGCCAACCAGTACAGTAATGTAATCCATCTGTGCTATTTATGTCACTATTAAGCACTGTCAGATACAGCAGTATACTCCTTAACAAAAAAATCCTCAAAGCTAAATGGATGCATCATGGCAGGATGTAGTTGACATGGGGTGAATCAAAAGAATACATCAGGACCTTCCTATCACGTCTTGCTTCCAATGGGATTTTTTGTATGGGTTGTGATGAGAGGGTTTTGGGATGAAACTTGTCTGAAATGCAAAATGAGGTCTGCTGATTGTGCTATATTTCATCCCCAAACTCGCTATTTTAAACCTGTACAAAAAATCCCATTTGAAGCAAGGTATGATGGGAAGGTCCTGATGTCTTCTTTTTGGGTGAATCAGCGTGTGTGATGTAACCCTGCATGGTGTTTAACTGAGGGTTAATATCAGGATATAATCAAAGTGGTCCAGGTATCATTCTTATAGGCTGTGTTGATATAAAATTGGATTGAGAGGTATGATACCTATTAAGCACTCTCAGATACAGCAGTATACTCCTTAACAAAAAAAAATTTCAAAGCCAAATGTTCTGCATCCTGACAGGATGTAGTTGACATGGGGTGAATCAGCTTAAGTGATGTATCCCTGCATGGTGTATAACTGAGGATAATACTAGGGATAATCAAGGTATAGTCCAGATATCATTCTTGTAGGATGTGTTGTTATAAAATCAGATTGAGAGTTGTGGTACATCCCGTCAAAAAAGTCTGGAAGGAGTATATCAAATGATTAGTGACAATGATTTGAGTTGAGACCAAATACAATTTCACACTAGATTGCACATAATGTTATTGAATTGCCATATATACATTGGACCAAATGATTGCTACCTGTTCATACTTTAAGTTCGATGGCAAATATTTGGTGACGTCACAACCAAATGTTTGGTAGGAAACATTTTGTTTGGAGGCCGACTATGGTTCGGCCTTTTCTGTGATACTAGGCATGCATGGATTACATTGATACAATAATAATATAGGTATATTACCAATAAATTGTAATATTTCTTGCTAAATAGCTCAACGGAGGAGTACAAAGTATTCATATTTATTCATATCTTTATTTCCATAAAATACATAGAAAATATAACATTAATACAAAATAGATTTATGGAGAAAATGACTGGAAAGCCAGCAAGGCCTGAAGATAGTCCTTCCTCGGAATGAAATGACCTAAGTTCCAGACAAAGACATGGTCAGAGAAGTATTTGGAGATTTAAGTTTAATTTGGATACAATGTGAGGTTTCAAATGTATTACTCTCGTGGAGTTCTACTTTTAGGAATGAGAATATAGCTGGGTCTTCAACTAAATAAAAATCATATCATGTTCATGCAGGCCTATCAAATATTGAAATGTATAGTGAAATTCTCATTGCTGGGAGAAATGACTGTTAGTATATTTAGCCCAGATCATTATTCTCATGATCAATGTCATTGCCATATGTATGACATGTAAGCTATTTCCAAAGTGGACTTGGATTACATGATTAAAAACAAATGGGAATTTTGAAGTCAATGTTCCAGACAAGATAGAAAATAAACTTTGGAATATATGATGGTGGAGAAAAGTATTGATTGCAAACCAGTGGCATGTAATGGGAATCTCAGAATCTTTGTCTTGGTAAAGCACCAAGATTTTACCAAGGTCGTACTTATCATATCTAAGGGTGGTAAAATATTCAGAGAGTAAGATCTTTACATTCTGGGATATGATTTATAAAATGTACGGTCAGAACAAAAATGAAGATCCTAAAGTTGAAAATATTTTAACTTGGTAGCGTCTTGTTAGTGTCTTCATTACATCTAAGATAAAACCAGACACTAGTTGCGTCTTAAATGAAATAAATACTGTGAATTTATAGTGCGCTATCCCTACAAGATTTGTTGTTCCACGCGGCCTCTGCACACTTTACAGGTTTTTGCTGACCACTGTGGCTCAAGTAAGCTCCATTCCACACCAAGTATCATTTCAAGTTCTGCGACAACCTATAGGGTCACTGAACCTTGATCAGCCCACATACGCCATCGCTGCTCGGATCAGCTCCCAGAGTTTCGTGCGGGTTTCCACAAGACAATTAGCAGTTAGTTCCTTGTCCAAGGAAATTTCAAGCAAATTCAACTGTTGGCACCAACAGGGTTCGAACTAGGGACCTTCCGCACTGCAAGTGAGCACCTAACCGTTTCAGCTAACTTGACTGCTGAAGTCTTGTAAGCATATAATGGGTGTCATAGATTTGACATATTTAACTTCACTCTTCTTACTGTAAACGCCAATATTTTTGCGCTCAGTAATTTTCGTGCACAGCCAATTTTGGACCATTTCGCATGTTTTTATTTTCGCGCACGTTAACATTGGCGAGTATTGAGCTTTCTTTGTAACAAATACACCGTAATTTTTACGGTGCATTTATTTTCGTGCTAAATTAATTTTGCGCAAAAAGTGCACAAAAAAATGTAGCGCGAAAAATACCACTTATACAGTATCTTATTCTGGACTAGACAAGTGTTCTTGCAATTGTTGTACATAATGAGAATGTACAATTTATGCAAAGTACATTTATGAGACTTCATGATAATTATGATAAGACTTGTTAAATTTCTTTTAACATTTATTTTCACTTAGGAGATTGATAGGAGTAATGGTTACTGTCGTGTTCGTGAAGTGCAGAATATGCCTACCAGTCCTGCAGCTGAGAGATCAACGGTTGCTATAACAACCAGGGTATCTCCTGTAGCCAATCGGAGGACGGTACAAGATGAAGATGAACATCCCCCGGCTGTACCAGAGAAATTACCCGATTTGGAGAACGGAATGGACGTCTGTATGTCACCTGCCAGTCAGGGACATCAAAGGTGGGGTTTTTACTTATGCATAGAAACTTTATTTTCAGTTGATCTTTACAAGGAGAGAATGAGACTTGTGAGGCTTAGTGTGTAAAGAGGCCAAGATCTACGCACTTAAATTTGTGACATAATGAAACACTATCAATAACGTTGGTAACATGTACCTAATATGAGGTTATTTGTGCATGTGGGTATCTGATAATCACTTGGTATAGAACCATGTAGTTGTTGCATTCAGAATTCTTTGCACTTCATGAAAGAGCATTGCTGGACTCCAAACTCTTAACAAGCACAAACAAAACACTGGTATTGATAAATATTGATCAATGAAATCTTAGGGACTCAAGATGTAAAATAGTTATTTCTTCATTGAGAAATTTGAGCATTAAAACTCTTAGACATGAACAAAATGGTCCCAGTGACTGTGACATAACTTACCAAACTAAATTTATCAACTGCAGCATGAAAATTCTTTCCATTATAGGTTACCAAGCATAGGCAGTATGGGTAGCGGTGGGTCAGGCATCTCAATAGGCCTTGTAGACAGGACGTCCCCCGTACCCCCAGCATCACCACAACTCGGCAATAACCAAGCCAGCCTCGCAGCAAGTATTGCAGCAGGGACAGCTGCGGCAGCGGCTGCTGACTTTGCTGCTGATCAAGCAACTCAACCCACCAATGCACCAGTCAGAGAGAAACCCTATACCCAGGTATGTTATTTATTACAGCATTATTTTGCATGGAGATTCTGAATAACAGCTCTTACAAGCAGCAAATGCAGCAGAATCATCATAGTCTAATGGCCGAAAACAGACCTATATCATACACAGCACAGTGATCTTAAAATAACTTGCAGTGGCCTTCAGGTGCAGTGAAAACAATAAATACTTCAGCCAGGCATTTCTTCATTTTCTTACTTTTTAGCAAGAAGGAAATCTGTAAAATGATGAGCTGTTTGTCATCTTGTGGTGGTTTGAACACCACACATCTCACATGATTTTGGCATCAAAATGTTTTGAAAATTCGCTAGAATCAACATTTCTGAGAACCAGAATTTTGTCCATAGAGTTGAATGGGAAGTCAGCAATTGTTTTCACCACGATAATCGGATGGACAAAGATCCCAAATGTAAACAAGGTGACCGGATGGCCGCTACTGCCTATTATGAGTAAAAGGTTTTCAACACATCTCTAGATAGCCACTCAATGTTTCAACTATGATGAGTTGAGACTTGACCTAGCTGGTCTCTTGATAACGTCTGTCTTCAGTTCATTGACTGTATCCAGATGGCTCATGGATGTGGTCATATACATGATTAAGCTCTACCCCTTATTGTGTACATACAGGATTTATACAGTCATAAAAGTCACATGTGATAAAGAGACTGGACAAGGTGGGTCTTGAAGCATCATAGATTAGAATGATGAGTTAAATGACTATAATAATTTGGATGAATCCAACAAAATCAAACAGCAAAACATAAAAAAAAAGTCAGATCTCATAGAATGCAGTTAAAAGTGCTCCGAATCACTGCTGAGGCATGCAGCAAGCGTTTTGTGGTTGGCCATTGCAAGACATGTGAGCGGGGTTTGAGTGTCCCATAGATTTAAAGGGGAGATACCAGGCTTTGTATACCAGCCCGTGTAATGGCGTCGTCAGCCATGGAGCTCAAATTGGGGGTATTCGGGTCCACTCGGTTCCCGGGAAAATCAACCCCGACAGCCGAGACTTGGTTACGCGTACAGACAACCTGCGCAAATAATAATTTACGCGAATGATACGCCAACCTGCACGCAAAGCGTGTGTGCGTGTTTCAATATTCGCGCATTATGACACGGTGCGATGCCTTATCGGCAAGCTGTCGGTCAAACCCGAATACCCCCAATTTTGTCTCCATGCCGGATAAAAATGGCGGACATGTCTGGTATCTCCCCTTTAAATCTATGGAGTGCCCTGATATCAAATTCTAGGGTAGAATGCTATTAAGATCTAGGCATCTTTAAATTGGAGTTTCTGAGGAATTATTTTTCAGATGAATCATCTCACACCATCTTATAAATGTGTATTAAGCTTCTATCTTAGCAGCTTTGAGGTTTCCATTTCGGTGAAATATTATCATGGGAATGGTTTCAACTTTTGTTGGATTATCAATATCCATTTAATCCCAACATACAAATAAAATAACATCAAATTGTGTGTAAAAATAAAACCCAACACAACTTTCTTAGTTGCACTCTCAGCATGCTAAATATTTGCATGGGGTAATTTTCACTATGACATATGGATTTACACACTCAATTTAGTAGTAAAGGAAATGAACTATATTATCATGTTAGCAGACCACAAATTAATTGAAAGCTTGTTATAGCAGTGAAGTCAGTGTGGATGAGTAATCTTATGGTGTCATCCATGCTATGATCTCGGAAATAAACAGTGACTTACATGCTGAAATGTATGAATGGACTTGTTTTAAAGTAATGCTTTGTTCAAGTTTCAGGTATTGACCATAGACTCTGTTAAGATTGAGATGACAAACTGCCTGTACGGCTGTAGTGTAATCACATCGTCAGCCGGGGTATTTGGATGCACCCAAATTGCACCCAAATCAACTTTGAGTGCCGAACTTTTGGTTGCATGTTGAGAAAAATTGTGCAAATACTATTTAAAACTGAACATGAGTGAAATATGAGTGCAGGTTTACAACTTTTTCAGAATAAAAGCATCATTGAAGTGATCGGGATAAATCAGGTTACCCCTATGCTTTGACTTTGAGTTCAGAATCCCTGTCTTGGATTGAACCCCTAGACAAAAACTCTGAAACCAGCTTGTTTTGAATATTAGGCCAAAAAAATAAATTGTTTGTTTACTCTCCCATTGGAAAAATTAAAATTTTGGGTCGGTCGGTCAGTTGATCTTTTTATTTTACTCTTCACATATATTTTAAATACGGATGTCATTCCATGGATTTTATCGTGAATACCATGCAAAGTAGGGCTTAATCAAAGATTGTGGGTCATTATTCAGAGGAAATATGCATTTTATACTACTAAATGGGACTTTATACTGCTAAATTTTACATTTTCCATCGAAAATATTGAGTTTTCATATCTTACATGTTTGAAGGGAAAAAAACACTAAAATACCCGACCCAAATTTTTGCCATTTTAGGGTCGGTCGAGGAGGGCAAACAAACATTTTTTTTTGGCCTTATTATTATGCTACCCAGTACTTCTTTAACATCATTACCATTGTGCTATCCATCCATGGTAATTATAGGTTATATTTTGATTAATAACTTCCCTATGCTAACAAGCAATTGTTGAATACCATGTCATGATAAAGACTGGTTTGAACTAGAATAACCCTGCAGGGGGACTTTGTAAATACTGGATGATTATCTAACAATTATGTTACAAGTCTTATCTTTGATCCTCCTTTTCTAAGATGGATTAGTTAAGATGAAAGGATCAGATATAAACGAATCAGATCAGTGAATTAAACTGATCCAAAACAGCAAACTTATTTTGAAGAAGCTTGACATTGTACAAAGTTTGCCTCTCTAGATCAGTGTTCCCTCTAAAATTTTGGGGCTTGTGCCGATTCAACCAAATTTTGAAAAAAAAGTTGAGTTTTGAGATGCAAAATCACAAACTAAGGCTTAAAATGGGCTAAATAAAGCAAAAAGAAAAGCATATTTCTGACTAAGGTTGTCCCGAGAAGAAAACAAGCTTACTCAAATCCCAAAGATGAATAACAAATAGCCAAGGTCTGAAAATGATTGAAAAGAACAGATAAAACTACAATTGACTCATCTGATTTAGTACAACCTTTATTATAAATGTATGAAAAGACATTGTTTCTACTGAATTAAAAAAAAACCTTTTTCCTCAAACTGTGTATTTAAACTCTATCAATTTACAAAACTTCTTGTTTGTCTATTAACAGGTCAGTGCTAGAGAAAGTCTGGAGTTTGTGCGGGCACGACAACAGGCCGAACACACAGCACTCACCGCTCATTATGAATTAGTCAACGAGAATGAAAACGATTATGACGGGATATATGAGACAGTAAACGAGGGCCAGATGAGTCCACAACCAGAACCACCGCCGTTGCCACATAATAGACAATTACAGGTTAGTCAGTCAGTGTCGAATAATAAGGTCAAAAAAAGAAACAAGTGTGTTTCCAGTGACCTGTGCGCATTCCTTTTTAACGGTCTTAAATCACACATAGCCTTTTTTCTCTTATATTTGTATGAAAAATATAAATATTGACAAAAATGACAAATCCCGACAGTGGGGAAAGAAATATCCCTGAAAAAAAGTTTACCGGTATCATTGGACTACTCCGTTGAAACAAGCAATTAAGCTTCAATTCAAATCCCTTTGACTTCTGAACTAGACTATAATTTTGCCAATATTCAACGTACAAATTGGGAAAAAGTGATGCATTGAGCAATCAGCTGACCAAAACACGGTGCGCATTGCTTTTTCAAAAATTGTAATAACAAAAATTAAAAAACGCATCCACATTGCAATTTTCAGACGTGCTACAGAAAAGAAACTTGTTTCTTTTGTTTGCCTAAAGTTAGTTATTTTATTGGGTGAAGTTGAGGTATGGTAAGGGAAACTATTGTACATGAAGTGGCCTATCCATGTACAACTTTGCCTGATTATGACACTGACAGCAGGCAATAATTTCCAATACCATGTAGGTGATGAACCCAATAATGAGTTTATCATACCAGTAAGTAACTTGTTATTTATTTATTTATTTGCAATTTGTTTAAGTTTATTTCACAAGAAGTAAAAGAACAACAACTTCTTTTGAATTTAGAATGCAATGTTCTGAAACCATTCAGGGAGGTATGGTGATATAATGCGTCTCTGTTTCGCTTGGGGTATGATACAAAATATATCATGTTGCTGATTTTCAAAATATATATTCAATTTTTTTTCAGTGGTTTGATGAAACAAGATATTATTCTAGAAATTGACATGCCTTTTGGGTTTAGTCCCTTTCAGTGATACAAATTGGAAAGGCCTGCTTAATATTTTGTTTGAATTAGATCCACTGTTTCAGGGCTAAATAAGTAGTTCAAACACATTTCAAGATGCACATGGCCTGCCATAATTAATTTAGTGGTGAGTGACCTTAAAGTCGTCAGTTTGATTTGAAGCAGATTTGACCACTGATGTCTTATTAACTCAAAATGGAAACAACAGACTCAAGACATTATACAGGCAACTCAATTGTTATTTATATAATCAAGCAGGCAAATTTCTGTTAAGTTATCTTATTTTGATATTTTTAGATCATGCTGCTGCTCAGTTTTTATGGCATCATGTGATCATGTATAGTGCCTCAGTACTTAATATTTTTACCCCTTTTTACACAGCATGCTTTCAATGAAGACATCAGCTCAGCAACCTTACGTCTTAATCCACAGTTTTAGTCAGTTTGTGCAACAGCTTTCAAATTTCTGTCTGTAATTACATGATATCTCAAATGCATATTTGAAAGGAAATACATGCAATATGGGGAACCAGTTGATATTCCAGAAGGGCCTTAACCCTAACAGTCCGAGATCTCACTAAATCTCATTATTGAAATCGCCTAAAACGCGCTAAGTCCAAATACGTCATAGACGGGGGTTCCATATGGTAACGGAATCGCTGCCCGGGCAGCTACTAGGCGGTGGCCTGCTAATGGTATAGGCGGTCTGGGAATCCACAGGTCACGGGTTCGAATCCCGGCAAAAAAACATGCATTTTTTCACCCTCACTTTCCGATGAGATAGGCTAGAAACGAAAAATCCCGTATGGTCAGTTAGGGTTAATAGGTATAACCAGTAATAGGGAAATAGAATTGTCAGCAAATTGCACTAAATGTGAAGAGTGTATAATTTGGAAGTGGTGTATACTGTTTTTCACTGTTCTTGTTGTAATTCAAGGCTGGTTCTACAATATTTTTATCATTCATAGCCTTATTTTTTGCAAAAATAACTAAAAAAATACAACCCTCACGATCTCCAGACAAATTCTAAAGTCAGAAATCCATGCTGCCATTTAATATTTTTTCCTTTTCTGTTTCAATGTTTATATTTTGGCCCAGTGTTTTGGTTAGAAAAAAAATCACAGAAATATGGTTTCTGCTTATTATTTTTATAACTTGACAGTTAAGTTTACCCTGAAAGCAAAATGCACAATGATTTTCAGGTGTGTGAGATGTCACAGTATCGTGGAATAATGATTGAAAATAGTGTCACATATTTATTTCCCAATGTCTATTCCTGTCACAACTTTTGATACTCAGTGCAGTGGCTGCATTTAGATCCTCCTGTTTACGTCCGAAAGTTATTTGATACAATAATAGCCAATTTTTCAACTTTATAACTCGGTTCAACTATTTTTGAACTGCATAAATTGCAAATGTACTTGTGATACTCAAAACTCTTGAATTTTCATGTCCGAGAAATATTTGAAACAATAATAGTATACCAACTTCTAAATTTGATTCATTGCTTTTACTGGTATATTCCCAGCAGGTACTTTCAACAATCAATATTGAATCAACAATGTGAACCTCAACACTGATATTGAAAATATATTTTAAGGTGTTTGGTCCACGCGCCGTCCACGCGTACCAGTATGCGCTGGTTTCCAAGTAGGTAAGTGCCGCAATACGCATGCGCATATACTCTGAGTAGTGTTTTGAAGCTAAAAATTGCCATACTTTAATATTTTTCTTGAAAACTAAGTCGGTGACCCCAATTTTTATCTTTTTATTTCAAAGAACATACTTGTGCGCAACTTTTGTGAAAAAATTAACAAAAATGCTCGGGCAGATTTTTTGAATCAACACTAAATAATTTCACTTTTGCCACATTTCCCATAGACCCCTGTACTAATTTATCCCCAAAAATGCTGTTTTTAAACCGACTCTCATGCAAAAACGAGTCCGGTGACCCCCAATTTTTATTTTAAAAATCGGTTCTACATCGATAAAATATCATTCATGCCGATTTTTACTAAAATTCTTCAGGCGGATCTCTCATGGACCAAACACCTTAACTTGTTCAAAGGTGATTCAATGGTTTTAAACATGATGTAATATGATGCAGATATTATGAAGTTGTTGATATTCAAATGATTTCAGTTGAACACTCAGTGTTGTTCTGTATTCAGACTAATGAACAATTATGATGAAAAAGTAATGAGCTGTTATACAATGTTGAGACAAGGTTCTGTACATTAACAATGCATTGAAAATGATCGAGTTTAGATTTAATTGTTGAAAATACATTGAAAAATGGTTGAGTTGAATCTTCAATTTTTTATTCTGACTAAGTAATTATGATTAAAAAGTAATGACTTTTTTCAATTTTGAAACAAGACTGAACGTTTAACTGTACATTGACAATATGTTGAAAATGATTCAGTTTAAACTTCAATGTTAAAAATACATTGAAAAATGATGGAGTTGAATCTATAACATTGTTCCAACATTAAAAGTTGATTGAATTATGCATATTGGGTTGTGGACTCTATTTAGAAGAAGAAAAAATATATCCACCAACTCTTGCTTTTACTGAAATGAAAAGTAAATTCATTTTTTTTAAAACTATTTGAAGTTTTCAAATTGAAATTGATGTCTTGTCAATCACATGTCAGAGACATTCATGACAGAAACATCTTGATCGGAGGGGTGGTTGGAGCTACACAAATACAATTTATGCATAAGTCTAAAACAACTTATACAGCATTTGGAGAGTACTTTTAAGGGATGCGTAACCACATGATGTTAAAAAAGATCGAGTTTTAACTTTAATGTTAAAAATACATGGAGCTGTTTCAACGTTGAAAGTTGACTTAATTGAGCCTATTGTGTTGTAAAAAATCTTTAAGAAGAAGAAAAAATACATCCACCAACTCTCCCTTTTCCTGAAATAAAAAGCCAATTCAATTTTTCAACTATTTGAGGTTTTCAAATTAAAATTGATGTCTTGTCAATCACATGTCAGAGACATTCATGACAGAACAATCTCGGATGAGAGGGGTGGGTGGAGCTACACAAATGCAATTTTATGCATAAGTTTAAAACAACTTGTACAGCATTTGGAGAGTACTTTTTAAGGGGTGCGTAACCACATGACATGTCCAAATTAGCCACGTTGACTTCACCGACCTGACATCTTTACTCATCCAGCTAAGACCCATGGCTTAGCCCTATCAATCAGCCAAGTAGACCCATGGCTTAGCCCTATCTATCAGCCAGCATGGTGTGATCTTGACGGACATTTCCCTTGTAATCAGTGAGTCACCTACTAAACCAAGAGTTAGCGGCTGTCACAAACTACAAGTATAATTGGTCATGGCACATCTGCTGCACAGTACTACAGATCCAAAGTGTATGCAATCAAAATACACATTTTGAACTTGTTGAAGTAAAGAGGAAGGGTCATTGAAATGAGCTGCTTTTGTATGTTTTTCCAAATAACAGTATTTAATCTATATTTTCAGAACAGGTTTTACAAGGATATAATGTAATGTTTCTCAAACTACATAATGATTTTACTTCCATTGAATGATTACATGATTAAAATATTGTCACCAGTTTATATTAACCAAAGAACATCACTATTTTTACCCAACATTATGCTATAAAGGCGGCATTCGGAAATACCTCCTAAACTACACAATCATTTGACTTTTTATTGACGAATGAATAATTTTCACAAATTTAAACCAAAGATCATCACAATTTCACCCAAGGTTATGCTTTAAAATGACACCTAATTAAATCATATCCAAAATAGAATGACATAATTGTGATGTTGCATACAACCATTTTCTATTTTAACTTACACAATTTATTCACCCTTAGGGACATGCGTGGCCAAGTGGTCTAAGTTCCCGTCTCTTGCTCACCAGGCATTGAGCACAGTGAGTTAAATGTGTCTTTGAGCAAGATATTCACCCTTGTGTGCTCCTCTCCACCCAGATGTCAAGTGGGTACCGGCAATCTTCAGTGCTGGGAAGGTAACAGGCTCACGGTGAAGGAGGTATAGTGATCCCCTCACCCAAATATAACAACAAATAAGTGGAGTTTGGCCTGATAATGACTTTCACATAATGTAAATGGGGTATATGATTTCTGAAGTGAACAGTGTTTGATCAAGTCAATTAAGTTGATTTTCAGATGTATCAAAATCAAAGGATGCTAAAAAGCTGAATTAAGAGCAAAACATGTAGGCTAGTCCCATTAACTTCTTTAAAGTGCTTCCTATTCCCACATCTAAATCCCAACTACTGCCTCTCATCCCATTTGTAAATGCCTTTGTTCTGTATGACCTGATTGGGTGCATATAGGGCTGTCACTCATAGAATAGCACAGTCATAGATACATTTGGCAATGCTTCAAAGTGACTGCAATTGTCTGTGAAACTGACAACAGCTTGAATTGATTTAACTAGTTTGTCAATTTTGGCAACTTTTGATACAGCGATTATGTATATTGAAGTTATTTGGGCAGCTTGAATTGGTTTAGTCAGTATGTCAGTAACAAACTTTACACTGGTAAAAATTGCAAATCGAGTACGAGCAAAATTAATTTAATTGAAAATAAGATGATAAAATTTGTCTTTTAAATTAAACATTTTGCAGTCAACCTAACACAACCTGAAGCTGTTTACTAGTTAAAAAACTGAAAACGATAACGATCGGACCTAAGTTATATCGATTATGACTTTTACATAGTGTAAATGATTTCTGTCTGATGTGAACAGTGTTTGATCAAATCAATTAAGTTGATTTTCAAATGTATCAAAATCAAAGGGTGCTTAAAAGCTGAATTAAGAGCAAAACATGTAGGCTAGTCCCATTAACTTCTTTAAAGTGCTTCCTATTCCCACATCTAAATCCCCACTACAGCCTCTTATCCCATTTGTAAATGCCTTTGTTCTATATGACCTGATTGGGTGCATTAAGTAGGGCTGTCACTCATTGAATAGCACAGTCATAGATACATTTGGCAATGCATCAAAGTGACTGGAATTGTCTGTGAAACTCAAACAGCTTGAATTGATTTAACTAGTTTGTCAATTTTGGCAGTTTTTTGAGACAGTGATTATTTAGATAGAAATTCTTTGGGCAGCTTGAATTGATTTAGCCAGTATGTCAATAACAAACTTTACACTGGTAAAAATGAAAATCAATTACGAGCAAAACTAATTTCATTGAAAATAAGATGATAAAATTTGTCTTTTAAATTAAACATTTTGTAGTCAACCTAACACGACCTAAACCTGTTTACACTAGTCATAAAACTGAAAACGATGATGGCCTAAGTTAAATTGTTTAGGACTTTTCACCTAATGTAAACAGGGTATATGATTTCTGATGTGAACAGTGTTTGATCAACTCAAGTAAGCTGATTTTCAAATGTATCAAAATCAAAGGATGCTAAAAAGGTTGAATTAGGAACAAGAAATCTGGGCTAGTCCCTTCAAACTTCTTCAAATGTGCCTCGTATTCCTATTTGTAAATCCCCACTACAGCCTCTTATCCCATTTGTAAATGCCTTTGTTCTGTATGACCTGATTGGGTGCATTAATAAGTAGGGCTGTCACTCATAGAAAAGCACAGTCATGGATACATTTGGCAATGCTTCAAAGTGATTTGAATTGTCTGAAACTCAGCTGACAACAGCTTGAATTGATTTAACTAGTTTGTCAATTTGGCAACTTTTGATACAGCGATTATATAGATTGAAATTGATCGGGTTTGTCTACTGAATTTATATTCTGCAGCACAATAACTAGGAGTTTAGCCAAATAATTACAGAGGCTAATGTTTGTGTTAATTTGTCAGGAATGCATTGGGGCTTCTTGACATATTAGCGGATAAGGGGGAGGGAGGGAATAGAAATTCTGATTCAGCGCAGTGGTATATCCGTCATTTTGCACCATTGAGCCCTTGGTTCAATTCCTGGTCCTGGTCAGCTTTATAGATAGTTCTCAGTTGTGCAGGCTTTCCTCTGGGTACTATGGTCTTCCACATGCATATAATGTAGATATAAGCTTCATCAGAGACTTTCTTGGTTACCCTAAGACATCTTTCTTTCTAACAAGAACCATCTGTGTAGGCTATCTATAATTGTCAAGCATTTAGAGCCAGGATCTTGAATCCATGATTTTGGATCCAATCTGAGTGTTAACATTATCAAATACTGGAAAGGTAACATGCTTGCTGCAAGGAGATGTGGTATCTCTACACTGCAGCAGTATTTTATATGACAGTGAAATCTTGTGCAATCTTTGTGAAAAAGGTGTGGGCACTGTAATTGGTGCAGGCTATCCCTTTACTACTTACATTTTGGGCAAACTTTCACCAAAAAGGCATTACTGTTTTACACCAAAGTGACATCACAAACAGGTCACATATTTCTAGACAATCGGATGATTTCAATCAAAGCGTACTGACTAATAAACCACCACTCATTCTTAACTTTCCATGAAACTGTAAGCACATGATACACCCCTAATCTCAATGATTTGTCAGTTTTTTGTAGATCAAATGGAAGCAGCATCTTAATTGAAACAGCGTGGGAATTATCTAGTCATGTTCTACGGGTAATCTACTTGTCACTCATTTTGAGCTCTAGGCCTTAGTTTCCAAACTGAATTTGAGGAACACCAAACATCAGTGTAGCTTGTGCTTTTTCCTTTTGCATTTTCATAAAAGTTAGGTTAGGCTAGTTAGTTTAGTTTAATCTTTCTTTATTCTAGGCTTCTTGATCAAATAACTGAGCTACTGTCAAACAGGGCATTTTCTTGAAAGTTTAATGGATATTCTGTTAGATTTTATGCAATAGATTTCAAGTGAAAAGTCACAATTATGTAAACTGTGACACATATATTATAAACATTATGCAAAACTGATATTATTGTGTGTGCTTTATATAAACCTAAAATTTAAGTTAGTATTGTGATCCATTACTTTTGCAAGGGAATTTTGTAATAGTGTACAGGTCATATAGTTTAGCCGTATGGTATACAGCATTCACTATCTCAAGGAGGAGTAAGAGGAAGGGGGTCGTATTCAAGTTTGGGAAATTTCAAGAGTCATCTATATAAATATGAATCATCAAGAAAAGGGAGCCCGTTCATATATCAAAACACCCATATTTAGTCAAATTTATTCAAAAATGTAAATTTTGCTTTTTTTGTGAAACTTGAACAAGATGCCTAAATTTGTGCTATTTAGATGCAAAAATCAATTTTTTTTTTATGAAATAAGCAAAATTTGACAATTGTAAAGAGAATGGTCCCATTGACATTCCTGACAGTCATCTACTTTTGATACATATGTTTGCAGCACATCTCCCTAATAATGTTATTACCAGGAACCCCTCCCGGGTACTACAAAGCAGCTAGGTTTTACCCATACATTCAATCGATCAATCAATCAATTAATGATACAAGTACTTGCATAACATGCATACATACTACAGTATTTTCATTTATTAAGTTTCCCTGCGTACTGCATCGTTTAACTCGAGCGTAAAGTGTGCGAACATCGGCGCTTTACAAGCACTGGAATTAGACCAATCACACGCTGTAAATACGTGTGACTTTCACGCAAACCATTGTAGCAACAAGCATTGTTCTCCAAAAACCCTGCGAACGAAGAAACTTAATTATTAAAAATACTATATCTGCTTATTTATCCGTCCAAACCTACTGTATTTTTATTGTATACAGGCTCCTGCAGCAAGATTAGCCGTGTATGAAGAAATCAATGACAACGACAGACATCAGACTGCCGCGGCAGCAGGTAAGGCATCAATGTGGCATGGGTCTGGTCTACTTCCACATGGAAGCATGGAAGCTTTCTCTAAGGCATTTAATCCAAAGTAATCTACAAAATTTTGCTGAAGTTAGCAATGCAATAAGCAATTTTTGTTTTGCAACATTCTAGGACCTATTTCATAAAGATTTGAATCAAGCATACGTTTGATTTCAAACGTAAATTTACATGCTTCATAAATCAAACGTACGCTTGATTTAAATCTTTATGAAACGGGCCCAGGACTTTCTCAAAAAACAAATGAGCTTTAGTTTTTTTTATAGTTGATATATATGCAAAACATTGATTATTTATTCCGCAATATTTATTTCTCAAAGCCTGAGTACATATTATAGAAAGATAACCGCTGACCTTAGCCACATACGGTAGAAACTCAGTATAAGGCATGTCATGTTTTCCTTCAAAACATTGTCTTTACCACAAAACCAACAGATTTTATTTGTTGAACCAATGCGTACATGGGAGTTGCATTCATGTTTTTTTCAAACGTGACAATAGCTTGTCACAATTCCTCAGGCAAATTGTCATAAAGACTTACTATAAACGTTAATTTTATTTATAGTTGATATATTTGCAAAACGTAGATGATTTAACCTGCAATATTTTTTTCTCAAAGCCTGTGGAAAGATAACCGTTGACCTTGGTCACATATGGTAGAAACTCAGTATATATGGCACGTCATGTTTTGTGCTTCAAAACATTGCCTTAAAACAAAACCAACAGATTGTATTTGCTGCATCAATCCTGAAATGGAAGTTGCATTGTTATGATGAAGCAAAACAAAAACTTGAAAAAGATCCCGTTTATTGAGTTCCAAGAGTATTACAGAAAACTTTGGAAGCAGCTAGCCATTATAGCCCCAGAGGGTGGTTTCTGACATAATGGTGCAACATTAGAATTACTTTTTTATACAGCAAATGACTTTTATGAACCAACATTGCTGAGTGATAAAAACACTAAAGCATGCAATAAGATAAGGATATCCAAATTTGATAAGAATCACTTTTGAGCTTTCTGCAAGGATTCTTAGTCGCATAAATACTACTTTTGATATTTGTTGTAGATGGCATGACACAGATCAACAAAGGTAACCTTGGTGCAAGGGACAGGGTTGTTTGATTTAAATCAAGTTGATTTTAATCACAATTTAAATCATGATTTTAATTGAAAACAACCTAGATTTATTGGATTTTGATCGATTTAAATCAATTTTTTTTTGATTAAAATCAATGATTGAAACATGATTTAAAAAAAAAATCAAAAAAAATCACCAACCCTGGATTGAAATGTGGATATGTATGAGCTAACTCAATGAATTCACTCTGTGGCCCTGTGTGTCCAAATCAGACTTGCAACAAGTATTTCGTGTTGTAAAAAATCCAATGAAAAGCTCATTTTGCCTTTTAGCTAATTATTTATAATTTATGACTGCTTTTTGTTCGAGGTATGGTTAAAATTATTTCCTCTTGGTGATCTCAAAACCATGAATATGCCCTCAGCTTCGCTTTGGGCATATTCATGGTTTTGAGATCACCTCAAAAAAATAATTTCAACCATGCCCCTCAAAGCAGTCAATATTTGTATACTATTATCCGCTTAAAACAATGTTGGTATATAAAATAAATATTGACTGTTTTTTCATTCTGGCAATAGCAAAAATTATATACCTCATATATAGATTCCTGTCCTCTGATTGGTTAAAAGTGCGAGCTTGGATTTAACTAGGCCCGGGGCATATTTTTCACTAGGCCCGCTCAATACATTTTGCGCACAATACGGTCAGCATTGAAAGGAGAAACATATATATCGTTAATCATTTTCGGTTCTTTTAACCAACCAGTTGACAAAACTCTATTCGGTATATAAAATGAATATTGACTGCTTTTTGTTCGGGGCATTCGCTTCAGGCATATTCATGGTTTTGAGATCACCTCGGGAAAATAATTTTAACCATGCCCTCAAAGCAGTCAATATTTGTATACTATTTATTTTCAGAGATCTTTGGACTATCTTCCCATTTCCTACGACCTTCGGTTTCGGGAAATAGTATAATCTCAAAATCACTACAAGGCATCGCCCTATAGTATACAAATATTATACGGAGATATCTGGTTAAATCTATGGGCCTGAAGTGACTAAAATTGCTATTTTGCTGACAGACCCTGAAGTAAAACAGCAGTCAATATTTGTATACTATTGTAAAACCATCTATGTTCCTAAAGAAAAGGTTGTTTGTTGAAGACCTTTAGAGACAGTAAATTAAGAAATTGAATGTAAATGCCAGTTTAACAATGATTCATATGCACAAATTCTTATTCTAATTTTTGAAATCTATTTTTTTCAGCAGTTGTTGCGGCAGATGATGATGATGAAATGCAGCCGTATGCATCCACGCATAATCCAAGCACAGCAAACCGACAAGCATATGGGCCCCCACAAAGTCCTAGCATGGCAAACCGACAGCCGTATGCCTCCGCACAAAGCCCAACCCCAGCAAACCGACAGCCGTATGCGTCCACACAAAGCCCAACCCCAGCAAATCGACAGCCGTATGCGTCCACACAAAGCCCAACCCCAGCAAACCGACAGCCGTATGCGTCCACACAAAGCCCAACCCCAGCAAACCGACAGCCGTATGCGTCCACACAAAGCCCTAGCCCAGCTATACACCGACAAGCTAGCCTACCTGTGCAAAGGAGTACCCCCAGTTTGTCCCCAGAAGCATTGTATGCTCAAGTTGACAAAGACAGAGGGGGCTCTGTCAAAAACTCTGATCTTTACACACAAGTGAAGCGCTCACCAGGGAGCAGTGTTAGAGCACCAACTAACCATGATACAAGGCCAAAGGTCAATGGTGCACATGGCCCACCCGACCCCCCAGCTATGCCCTCCAATCAACAAGGGGACAGTTTTGAGGAGTTATACTCCAAAGTACAGAAGCAGCCATCACTTGATGGAATGCAAAGGGTGAATGGACCACAACGCCAGAATGGCATTGATATGATGGTACATTCATCTCCAGAGGGTGCTGCACCTGATTCCAGCTATCAATCAATTGATGAGTGTTTGAATGATGATGATGTTGGTAATAGAGCCAGGGCAGCTGGATTAGTACACACTAGCCAAATCAAACCAGTATCAAACAAGCAACGCAAACCTAAAGAGCATACTTATCAAGCTGTGGACGATAACAAGAATGCCAAAAAGGGGAAAAAGGAAAAGAAGGAGAAAAAGAACAAAAAAGATCCCATGATCAATAGGACACCATCTCCACAACCTAACAATAACCCACCTATTTGGCAGAGGAGGGAGATCCCTCCACATTCTGGTTACGAAGATGTGAATGTGAACAACGCCCCCATACAACATACGAGTGTCAATGATAACGCCAATAGGTTACCAAGATCACGCACTAATAGCAAAGAACAAGGTTTGATGAATGGGTATAGTAATGCAGAGACAAGAATACGTGCCAACAGTCGGGAACAGGTTAAAGTTAATGGAATAGCGCCACCAGCGTACGCCAAACAAGGAAATCGCTTACGAGCAAACAGTCACGAATATAGTGGAACGAATGGCGGGGTGGTTGTACCGCAAGATACAAAGAGATTTTCAGGACCTATTGAGAACGGTAACAATAATTGTGCTCATCATCCGACAGATTTTTTCTTGGGTGGCTTTGCCCAGGAAACCAGGCTGTAAAAACCAAATCAATTAGTGACTTAATTATTCCATATATCTGCCTCAGTAAGCAAATTGTCAATGTTATTTGATCTAGTTCCTGAATATTTCTTTGTATACATAGTTTTGTTTCCATATCTATAAATACGTACAGTCAACCGGTCTTTGCTTTAATAACATCACTTTACCCTGTAAATCTTGAAGTATGCAACAAGCAGCCGATTAACGCATGTAAACCAATATGACCATGCAGGGAAGTAAAGTAGTTTGTATTTCTCAAATCATAACAACTTTCTTGCGGACTATTCAAATGAATTTAGGGTCAGAGTTCATCCTTGTGTTAGCAATAAAATTAGCCTAAAATAATACCAAAAGAATGAACAATTCATGTAAAACATATTAATATGCAGTGATTTGGTCTTAATAAATCTTAATCATTACTACTCTCTTCCACAATGCAAAACCACTGGTTTGCAATTTTGTACAATATAGACCTCGTAACAGAGTCTGATTACTTGTTGCAGATCTCAAGGTTTATCGAGTATTTAAGGTGTGAATCATGATGCTTTATCTGCCAGCAAAGCTGATTTCTGTCTTGTGTGCTGTAGATACCAATGCAAGAGTCACATGTCTGAAACATACTGTGTCTGCAGTGTTCTGCTACACGCTCAGATTTGTCTTTATATGCGATGACTCACACCGAAAAGGGGGACTTTGCGACAGAACACTTTTCAAGATACTGGTGAAAATAGGTAGCAAAAAATAAAGAAAATAAGAATTTCCAGCAGATTTTCTGTTGTAAAATATGAACGCCTTGATCAATTTTGACAAATAAGGTGTAATTTTAAAGCTTAGAAAATGCTGTAACAGATGAAATGATAAAACTCAAAATTGATATCATCTGCAAAGTCCCCCTTTTTGGGCTGAGTCATCACATATGTAATTCCTCAATGTTAGACATGATTTGAGTGGAAGAAGTGGTCAAGAACAAAATAGTGATAATTGATTGTAGAAAATGGATATTCGATACAAACTTCATATCCACTGTAATTGATCAACTCCTGTCAACAATAATATAGACCTAATTTAAATTCAAACAACTCTTGATTTAGCAGTTATAAAAAAAACAGCTAAAAAAGGTAGGACTTGATACGCTTATAACTCAAACTGGTATTGTGGCTACTTCTTCCACTAAGCACTTCAATTGCAGGTCCACCTCCCACGCTTTTGTGAGATTTGGGCCCAAAATTATGCTCCTCCTGGAGCATGTTTAAATATTAAAAAATGGCAAATGGGTGTTTTTATAATGTTTAAATATTGCCTTGCTAAATGGCATTGATAAAGAAGCAAGTAACTAGATGTATCTAATACATGTATGCTCCTGGAGCCTAATACATGCTCCCGGAGCATGTTAGATATATCTATAGTAACTTGCTGCTTTATCAATGCAATTTTGCAAGACAACATTAAAACATGCTCCCGGAGCATGTTTAAGATAAGATATATCTAGTTACTTGCTTCTTTATATATCTAGTTAGGCCTACTTGCTTCTTGAAAACTTCTAAACATCTAGTTACTTGCTTCTTTATCAATGCCATTTTGCAAGACAATATTTAAACATGCTCCTGGAGCATGTAATAGATACTGCTCCCTGAGCAGCTGCTCCAGGAGCATAATTTCGGGCCCAAATCTCACAAAAGCTCAACCAAGTACCTTTGCTTCACTGTATAGGATTTTCTGTGATCTGTTTTCAGTTATCTAAATCACACGACTAGTTGTTGACATAACTGACTGTATCATAGATTAAGGCATTGTAATTAACTATGTTTTGCTCAGTCCTCCTAGCAGTAGAACTTTCAAGTCTGTCACAGAGATTGGCGCATCAGTACTCTTTCACGAATGTCTTTGTCCCCCACATACATCCGGTAAAGTCTTGTTTTATTGCAGATTCATAACGTCAGATTTAAAATGATACAGAATTATTTCCAAGTTCAGTATCATACCCAAAAAGTGGAGTTACGAATCTTTGAAGTACAACATGTACGAAGGAAGCTGGTATTATGTGAAGTAATCTCTGTGACAGATCAAAAGTGTTTACTATAATGAGTATTTATTGTGTATAGTTATCTCTGTCACAGACCCAACTCTCTACTGCTGGAGGTAAATGATTCTCTATAATATTGGTGCTGCTTGATATATTATGGGTGTACATAATGAGATTAATCAGATCTGTAGTGTATTTTATCACCATAACAAAGCTCTATATTTGTGCATAGTTAATTAAAGTATAATAACCTCTCCACGGAGCAGCTTTGTTAAATAGCATGGTATATAGTATTCTTTGAGAAAATTGAGAAGGAAAAATGTCATGCTTCAGGTCCCTCAACCTGTATAACCAATATACTGTATGTTAAACATTAGAATAACACTTCTAATCATGTTCCAGGGCCTTTTTGACTAGAAACATGTCCTATTAGTTTTGCAACAATTTCTAATTCTTATGAAGCGCGAGGAAATGAAAAAGATGTGAATATTTTTTTCCACTTCAAAGATGGTATTGTTATAATAATATACATATTTTGGCTCAAAGTTAAAGGGGTATTGGACAAAATTTTAAAATTTTGTTTGCTTCCTATGTTAGAAAATAACAGTCAATTACCAGATATCGGGAAAAGTTTGATCAAAACCTTCAAAAATGTCAAAAATTTGAATTCCATTTTATTTGTTGATTTTGGGTATGAGGCTATTCTCTAAACGTATTTATTGATGCTATACAATATGAAAGAACCAAAAATTTGTTTGTATTTAAAATATTCCTTTCACATCCTAGATTCCAGAAAAATCAAAAGAAATTTTAAATTTTCATTAGATGTCCTGAAAAGGCCAATTCTAGAAATTCAACTATAGAGGGCAGTATTTATCGTTGTCGACAACAATAATTAAAAATAAGAGAATATCTAACTATTTTGATATATAGGGTTTGAATTTGACAAAGAAACTTTGCATGCTGTCATTATTGCCACTAATACTTCAAATGATGCAAAAATCGCAAAATGTTTGGGGAAAACTTTGGGGATGATGTTGAACTTGTCCAATGCCCCTTTAAGTTGTTTCCCAATATCATCTTCAAATAAAAATAAATGTATTAGTTGTTAAAAGTTTTAACTTGATGTACAAAATTCACACAAATTATTGCAACAGAATGAATCAAATGATTTAATAACAGTTGTTGACAGTCTTACTATGATAAAATGTTTTTGGAAACAATCACAGACTGTATTTAGGTCTATGTGAGTAAATGCACACTTTATAAAAAATGTGGGAAATTTAAATTTTTTGGGTATGTGGGCGGGGATGGAGTGTCAGGAAACAATGTAGAGTTATTCTCTTCTGGCCTTGTATATTGTAGATACAAATGTATATGTTTACAATGTAAATAATAGAATCAAATACGCAAGAAATTATATGTGTATATAATATATATTATGCAGATAAACCAAAAACTGTGATCGAAATAGGGATATGTTATCATGTCAAGCTGATCAATTTTATCAAAATACAATTATCAATATCGCATAAGTCCCAACTCTTTGAGTCATTGAGACCTGTGGGTTCAAATCCAGTGGGTGGTGTGTGTTTAATGTCCTTGAGCAAGATATTTTACCTTTACGTTTGTCCTAAAACCTAAAAATCTTATTAAAAAAGTTTTGTATAAAGACTTCATCAAAAGGGATTAAGGATTTCAAATCATCATCCTAAAGCCAAGAAAAAATGTATCAGGTCAAATTTTGATTTAACTCGTGCTCAAAGTGAAGCAGTGTGAAATTGTAAAATCACAATTTAACCGAAGTATACTATTGTATGAACAAAGTCATATGAGGGGTGCTCTGGCAAAATGAGCGGAAAGTCATGAATCATTACTAGGTCCTGCTACTATTTATCCCTCACTATATTGGTATATATTGTATTACATGATATGAGGAAAGCTCAACATCTTATCAAGGATTTTTGCAACCTAGACTCACAAGAGAGAACATTGGACTACATTCATTCAAATAAAAATGAGCAAAACAATTGTTTTTTTCAAATTAGTTTATTAAAATTGGTCAGTCCTTGCCCAGTATTTTTAAATGCTTATTATTGTATTATATGAAGCATTGTATTTAATATGTACAAAGATGTATTTTCAAACAACTAACAATGGTCCTTACTGGTGTCAAGCAAGAGAAGATATATCCCATCATGCATTGCTTCTTAAAGGAAATTTTGTACAGGAAGTCATGTGGGTATTAAGTGATGAAACATGCCCCAGATGTAAGATTGCATTTTGTCACTAACTACTCGCATGATTTCCTATACAAACGATCCCATAGGAAGCAATGCATGATGGGATACACACATCTTCTCTTGTGTCAAGCTATATGAAGAGCTTTATTTTCTAAAACTGCTTATATTCCCTATCTTTTAATATTGATTTGAACCCACCAAACAAATAATCCAGAAGAATTTATAAGCGTTTTTTTATAATTATTTGAAATTGTATTTGTATCCAGCTTAATGTAACACGGAGTGCTTTGCCTTTATTTTAAGATTTGTTGCATTTATTTGTTATAATAGGTTTTTGGTTATTAATTATGGATAGGACACTTAGCGAGGAACTGGAATCAAATTGTTACCAATGTACAGTAGAAGTTATCTCAGTCCCTCAGTAATCTAAGTCCGCCTTTCATTCACCATGATGGGAAAAGAAGCATGAAAATAATGTTGCATGGAGAGTTGTTATCTGATTGATGTTGGTCTATCCTTTGCTCTACAACCCCCCTGGGCAATAAGAACTGGGGACTATAATTTCTACTACTGTGGTTTTTGCTCAGTGCCAGTGGTATAGTTTGCCAGTTGTAATTTCAAAATCGCAAACAATTTTCATAATATTGTACTTAAAACATATTTGTAAAATTACTTTTTTAGCCAAATGATTGTGTTTTCAATTGTTCCCAGTCATTTACATGAGGGCATTATATAATTTGTGTCTGGAATAGCAAATTTTATCTAATGCTGCCATTTACTTTTATAAAATGAAGGTTAAAGCAATACTATAAGATTTTGATCAGAAATGATTTTGAGTAAAAACAGCCTAAAATAAAGGAATGTGACTATCTAAAAGCGTTTTCATGGGTATTTTGTCAAAAATTTGTTTTGCCACAGAAAAAATGGATAATAGACCATATCTATAATTGACCTACTTCCGCCGTTGATGGGGTAAATCCACAGAATCGGACGGGGAACGGAACTCAGAGCGAGAGCAAGTAGTGTGTTTATCATACTTGGCCTCGTCCTGAGTTCCAATTCCCCGTCTGGTTCTGTGGATTTACCCCATCAACGGCGGGATTATGTCAATTATCGATATGGTCTATACGTGTGGAATTAAATTCAGAATCCCGATTTAATTTAACAAATGGCCATAACTGAAAAAGTAAGCATAATTAAGCCAAACTGTTTGGAGGGTATTAATATCTATCAAAACCAAACCCAATGAGCTAAAAATTCAAAAGTCATGGGTGACAGGAGGTGCTTCATTTTAACACTTTATACTATTGCTTTAATATATAACAAATGTAAATTTCTCAAAGCAGATATTTGAATATTTTATTTAAAATACTTCATGAAACAGCAGTAAATTATGGTTGTGTACATGTTTATAAAAATAACCAAACAATATTTTAACTTCAACTCGGCACTTACTTGTTATAAACCAGCATTACACTGTGATTTTTATATGTAGCGAGTATTTTAGGTGACATATCTATTTTTATATAATCTGCTAAAGCTAGAAATGTACAGTAACGTCTTAAAATCTATTCATTTTTTTAGTTTAACATTTAATAAACATGATTTCAAATTGTATAGTGTTGGTTTTCAAGAATGGTTAATGTAAACCTAGGCATAATCCAATACGACTCAGTTGTAAAATTAATGATTTATGGATAACAATATGGGAAACATAATATATTTATAGACAACTCAGATTCAGAAATGATAATACCCATTAAGCAGTGTTTTGTGAAATATTTGAAAACCTATGAACTTTTAGCCTAAAATTTGGATCAGACATGATAGAACTTGGAGCACGCACATATTACAGGCATGAAAATTCTCAGCGTTTTCGCGGATTTCCGAGTTTTTTGATTTGAAAAATGTTGATTCAAAAAAAAAAAAAAAAAATTGTATTTTTTTAATTTGCCCTGTTTCTATTTTTTGACTCTAAAATCCACATTTTTATTTGCCCCTGGACCCCATCCATTAGGGGCGAGTGGCTACCGCTGGGTTGGCTACGTATACGCTCACCTTCTTTTCCCAGAGTTATCAATTATAAACCCTTTCAGCTTTTTTTTCCAAACCCACTTTTCATGCCTGATATTAATATGCCTCCTGTTCATCATGTGAGTGCGAGAAAGTGGTATCAGCAGCATCTGCCAGTTTTCATAAATTTGAATTGCACGCTTTATAATGCCCTGTCTTGGGTCAGTGACCCTTGAAATGGTTATCAGGTGACGGTCTCTTGGAGAACCCTTTTAAGAGTCATTGACATATGGGAGGGAAACTTTGATAGATTTTTCACATTCTTGTGATTAGGTGTTACATAAAAATATAACTTGGGGCAGCCATTGCAGATATGACTTTCTTGTACTCACATGGCAATATATGCTCTTTGAATACAGTAAATAACTAAATATTAAAGCATCAGGTGACATGCCTTGTCCAACCCACATACAAGCCAAGAGCCGCTCCCTATTATTCTTGAGATATAACTGTTTAGTTCTTTGTTAGGGCCTGCATTGTTAAACTAGTCCTGTATAAATTAAATTGATTAAACCCTAGGGTCCATATGCACAAAAGAGGTTTAAGAGTTAGACCAGGTTTTTAAGTCGAAATTACTTCAGCCATAAAAGGCCTTTTTGTAGCATTTTTGAACTGAAACATCAATCTTACAAACAACACAGAATATGTGACGCGTTACATCAAAAGGTACAAGTTGTCTACCTTGGACAAAATTGAGGTTGTTTTCTTATTATTTTCTTTATAATTTACAAGCTTAATTGGCCTGTATCTCGAAACTTGCTTGGCCGACAACTTGTACCTTTTGATGTAACGCGTCACATATGACAGTATTGGTTGAGAAAAATAAGTTTATCTGTGATACAAAATTTGACTTAAACCAGGTATAACTGTAATTCTGGTCTAACTCTTAAACCTCTTTTGAACATACGGACCTAGGAGTTTTGCATCTTTTGGTGGACTGTTGAGGCAGTACCTGATTACTGGAAAAAAATTAGTTGATATTTAACAAGACTTGGTTTTAAAACACATACTCAAGTAGACTGTATCCATAATTTATATTTTTCAGATTTATAAATGATACTTAAATTGCTGACTGAATCAATGGTGCATAATTTGTATTTTAAATTTTAATTATTATTATACAGCCAACTCATTGTAGTTTTGATGCTGTGTCCTTTAGTAAAGTCACTACATTTACACAAATAGAGACAATGCTCCTTTTGAAGAAGTTAAACTGGTTCTAATAAGAAACTCATTATATCCTAATTGAATATCACATGGGTACTGTACATGTGGTTAAAATAGCTAGTACAAATTACTGAAAATTGTGTTCTTTACTGTAAGTATCTCATACTTTTCCATCGACATATTTTTCATAGTACATCTAATTGGCTCAAAGTAGGCAAATCAATCTTCAAAACGGTAGTATACAGGGTGTATTTGCAGTTAGAAATGTACATCCAATTCAAAAAGTATGATAAATTCTTTAATTTTGTTTGAATTATAAATAACAGTAAAAATAATGGTTGTGTGAGAAGTGATACAAAAATTATGGTGAATTTTGTAAACTGCGCAAAGTCAATAAAACTATCATCAAAACTAATGACTAATATAACTATATTTTTCCCATTTTTAAAACACATTTATAATTTTGACATTGCCTGTATGTCAGATTAGGCTCTTTTAAAAGTTTGACGCTTTAAGGACTATTTCTATGTGCGATTGTAGTGGCTGTGCTGTATGTTACAGTATTACAGGGTGCAATGAGGTGGCTGTGCATTTCCACTTTTATTTATACCTGATATTATATAAAAGAAGTCAATGGCAAGTTGAAAACCAATTTGTTCTTCTGTATATTGTAAATACTGAATTGATATGATTGAAGCTGTGATAATATATAAATGCTTGTTGAATGCCATGACAAACTATATCTTGAGAGTGCTGTGTTTTGTTTTTTCATAAATGTGATGACTCACCCCGAAAAGGGGGACTTTTCGACAGAACACTTTTCGAAAAACTGGTGAAAAACACTGAAAATAGGCAGCAAAAATAAGGAAAATAATAAGAATTGCAAGCAGATTTTCTGTTGTAAAATTTGATTGCCTTAATCAATTTCAACAAGGTATCATTTTAAATCTCAGAAAATGCTATAACAGATGAAATGATAAATCAAATTTGATATCATCTGCAAAGTCCCCCCTTTTGGGGTGAGCCATCACAAATGATTAAAGAGATGGATATGTGGAATTATTTTGAGGCATGTTGGTGAATATCAATTGGGAATGAATATTGGTCAGTTTACTCCACAAGTGAATAGCCTATAGATACGAAACCTAAGGCTGTGTGTCCATAGGCTGTTCCCCTGTGGCGCCTGCCCTTGTTCCTTTGTCCCCAATTGTCACACGCCAAACACACGGAGCATCTGACGTACACGAGGTCATTGATATGACCACTAAGCAAAACCAATTGTTATTGCCTGTGTGGTGAGTGACACTTGGGGACAATGGAACAAGGGCATAGGCAATAGGGGAGCGGCCAATGTTAAGGGCACATTCCCATATGGCGTGTACCCTTGTTTAATTTTCCATTGTTCGTAATTGTGTGGCGCTACACAGACAATAAACTTCGTTTTGCTTAGTGATTGTATCAATGGCCTTGTGTTTGGAAGATGATTCCTATGACTTGGCAGCACCAAGAATGGGCATCTGGTAGCGCCGTACAATTACAAACAATGGAAAACGACATACGAGCACACGCCATATGGGAATAGCTACAAGGCCACTGAGATGAGTAAAAACTTCACTTAAAAGAGGCCACAGATTGTTGTCGATCGAATGTACAAAATCATTGTTTACACCATCATTAGCAAGTACTGAGGAATTATGGAATATGCTGTGTCCAATTATGCTGAAACAAAAACAAATCATATCTTTTACCATTTTCTTTATTATAAAATTTATAACATATAATCATTATACTGTGTTCTTCATATTCGACATCAATATTAGGCATTAGAATTGTCAGGTTTTCATTAAAAAAAAACCAATTACAATTAACTGATTTACATAATATGTTTTGAGGCAAGATGACCTGTATTGCTGTACATGATATTTGTTATGACTCACCCCGAAAAGGGGGACTTTGCGACAGAACACTTTTCGAGAAACTGATGAAAATAGGCAGCAAAAAATAAAGAAAACAATAAGAACTTCCAGCAGATTTTCTGTTGTAAAATTTGATCGCCTTGATCAATGTCAACAAGTAAGGTGTCATTTTAAAGATTAGAAAATGCTGTAACAGATGAGATGATAAAATCAAAATTGATATCATCTTTTAAGTCCCCCCCTTTCGGGATGAGCCATCACATTTTAAAAATCATTATCAATATACCAATGCAATATACATATCAAACGCATGCACCAGGAATGTTAGATATGATAAGTCACACAGAAAATACATTATTGGCTGAGCAATTCTAGTCCATCCAGATGGACCTCACAAGCGAACGCGAAGGCCGCGGCGCTCGGTTGTGAGGTCCATCTAGATGGACTAAGCAATTCAAGAATTACGTTATTCTTCAATGCAAGATTGAAATGTGTCAATATACCAAAAGGTACTACTAGCCCCAGTTCACCCTAACCCCAGTTCTCACATTAAAGGCAGTAACTCATAATATTTCTAGCATGTAAAAAATCCAATGTTAATTGCACATTAGCTCCTTTGGATACAAAAATAATTTAAATAAATTTCATTTAATTGTAGTAAATATCAATGTACAAAAATACTAAAACATATCACAACAGTAATTATTTTAACAGAGAGAATCCACTTTTATTGTGACATTCCATATTAAATGTCTTGTCACTCTGATGAATATTTTTTTATTAAATTGAATCTTGATCGTAATTATGTAAATGACCTATTCTTGTCCTAGTAGGCACTTTAAATTTATCAATAATCATGATTGTTATTTTAAATTTATAAGTTTCCAGTAAATATAGGATTAGGATAGGATTAACAAAGATACTCCCTATTATAATAATCGGTATACATTAAAAACCAATTTTTTTAATAGTTTATAGTATCTATGTGTCAAGAGGTGCTTGGTTTCACTGCGGAGGAAACATAAGGCCAAGAAGAAAAGCAAGGTTTGTGTCCGAAACCGTTTGCAAAAAAGCTATGCGGTATACACTTTTTAAAAATTGTTTTTAGGAAATTAGCTTTGAGGTATGTGATTTTTTTTTTATCACTCTAAAATTTTGATCGCCCAACTTACGTTTGTGAAGTGCTCAGTTTCTAAGTACGCTCCCGCCCATTTTAGCTATGGGAAGTCTGACAATCATGTAGTCCGAGGTACTCAGCCATTTATACTCGATCGCTTACAATCTCCATTTAATGGACAGACAAGACAGCGCTACATTGAGATAACAATCATGTAGAAATAAAACAAAAGGGCAAAATTGCAACAGCAAATGACAGCAACCCGGACGGCGGTCGAAACGCTGGATTACTCTCGATAAAAAACCCCAGAGAGACCAGCGCATGCCATAGCTAAATTAATTTCCACATAGCGAGAGTTTAAGACCATATTTGGATTTGACTTTATTCTTGTCATTTTTAATTTTATTTAGCTTTATTTTCACTAAATATGGTTTAAAAACTTAAGTTTCAATCTGTATATTTTTTCCCATTTTCCTTTTTTTTAACTAAAAAATCCAAAATCAAACGGGTTGCCGGCATCCTTTAATATTTTCCAAATATGGTGTTAGACTTTAATAATGGTTCAATAATTTGCTAAGTTTTTTCCACAAGAGAAAATAACTTCAAGAAAAAAAAACACTTTTTGGTGCTTAAAATGTTATATCCTACTATAAATTAATCATCTATCACCAATACAAATTGAAAAACAAAACAAAAACTACCAAAAGGTGGGTATAAAAATAATATGTAAATTTTGAATATCATTGTTTCTTTGGTCAGTGATTGGAGATTCTTATTCTCTCTGTGATCTATTTGATTTGAATTATTTGTCTGGCTAACCATAATCAGACATTCACACAAATGACAAGAAACATGTGGCAGTTATATGGATGTATTGTATTCATGATAATTCATACACCCAGAGTAGTGCAACTTTTCTAAATCATGAGGCAAGATGGGTCGTAGTGTAGTGATTAGCGATATCCCCTTGCATTGGGCCCGGGTCTGATAGATTAAGAAAAAAACCAACAAGATTTTTTAAATCTTATGTTGCGTCATAACAGCTAGCCATACAGCATGATTCTAATCGAAGACAACATGTGCTGAATCTGTTGTATGCTAGCCGTAATGATGCAACACAAAGTCAAAAAGTCTTGTTTTTGTTTTTTTTTTGCTACCACATTCAATCTTACAAATTGGCCTGCTCCTTAGGCTTGTCAGTTCCATTGGTTTGTTGGCTCCCATTCTGACTAGGCTCTGTCGTGGGTTCTGCTGTGGATTCTGTCGTGGGTTCTGCTGTGGATTGTTCCCTTTCACCAGACTTTTTATAGTTGGCATCTAGCGTGACATTGGTCCCTATCATGACATCGTCACATTCAGCATTCAAGTACTTGTCTAGATGCTCCTCATATGGTAAACCTGGATATACATTGATATAAATTATGCAAACTTGTTATTGCATTATATAGCATGGTTACATAGTACAATATTTTTCAAGTTTTTCTGTTCACAGGATTTTTTAGCCAATGTTTGTTGCTACAACGTGAAAGCCAACTCACATATTTACATTTCAGTATGCACGTGTTATGCTTGAGCAAGTCTTAAACAAGTTACACAGATAAATTTAATCCATCAATATCAACATCAAAGATATTGGCCCGTATTCCAGAAAGATGTTTATAAGCTAAACCATTGTTTAACTGAGCATCAACTGTCCAGGAATGATACGCATCATTGCAGCTTTCAAGCAGAACAGTTCAATGAGTCGTGCCGTTGACGAGAAATAAAACCTTGATTTAGCTATCACCTTTCTGGAATACGGGCCACTAGCAGATTAACTTTCTTTACACAAATGTTAAACTAGCAACTTTCTGTTGCTCATGTCTGTGCACTTATTCCTCAGATAAAATTGAAGTGGATGGTGTCAGACAGAACAAGTTAGCCAGGTGATGTTCAACACTTGACTGAAATGATATTGACCTTTGCCCCTATTCATGGTGGTTCCTTTTCCCCAATAGCTCAGTGACAGATTCTTATATCTAAGCAATATACACTATCCTTAAGTGTTTCAGATGTTTACTGTCGACATGCCAGCCAGCTTGTGAACAGAGATATTGTCAAATTTCATCGTCATATTGGAGCTGATTTTCATGCTTACATTCTAAAAATGTGTATAAAATTGATTTAGTACGCATTCTACAATCTATGGGAAGCCTATAAATGTACATTTTCCTCATATATTAAACATAGAACCAATCAGATTTTATTGAAGCAGCTAAACTAATAAATATCCTCTACTTACCAAATTTCTTGCATATGAAGGCTATAGCGGCACCATTGTTGACAGCCATGGCTACTTCTGGGTCGAGTTTACCGCATACGTGTAAGAGTTTACCAATAGTAGGCGTGACAAGAAGGGAGAAATCTGATTGGCTCTGGTGACAGGTACCTCTGGAATACAGAAAATGTAGGTCTAGTTTATCACTAATATGTGACTGTTACCACAAAACTACTGTAAAGTTAGCATTTTCAATTCAGAGAAAGAGGGGAAAATACATAAAGTCTAAAAACTTGTATCATGTCAAATTTGTGATTAATTTGCAGATGTTTATGTGCATACCTTTCTTAAGGGACTTGGTTCATCCCACTAATTTTTTACCTACATTTTTTTTACAAGAATCAATTAATAGAACCTGTTTATAATAATAATATAACATACTAGTAGTTTTCCATGATTTTGAGAAATATTGGAGAAAATGGCTATTCTTTACCAACTTTACTTTTTGTCACCGCCGGCAAAAATGGTGTGAAAACTGTGTTTCTAGTTTCCAATTTTAAAAAGATCTTGTTTCTACTCCTGTGAATGGCAAACAAATTATTTTGATGAATATTTTTCTCTTTTAATATGTATTAGATTATCTCCAGGAGCTTTGTTTTATCTTTTATCTAGTAAATCCATCTGAGGTACAACTTGTAGGATTTCAAAAACACAGGTTAGTCACACCACCATCACAGAATGATATATTGCAAATTAATTCCCTCTAAATTTGAACCATTTCTGTGTAAATTTTTGTACTCTTTTGGATTTTACTATATACATTTTAAAGCTTTATTTAGAGCATTTCAATTAGTTTTTAAGTGGAATCTAGGCTAGTTGCTTTAAATTTATTGCAAAATTTTAGCTTTC
>JXSR01S031467.1:2040-27893 GCA_000969725.1 Ophiothrix spiculata
TGGATCAAACTCCAGGCTTTGAACTCAGTGATCTAGGTTCAGACACAGACTATGAAAACCAGGCTCTCAAAGATAAGGATGCTGGTAGGTTTGCATAGGGGTTAAATTACTATAAGCAAGAAGAAATAGGGTCTGGTACATTTGTAGATGCGGGGAGAGACTGAACTACCAGCTAGGATGGGTACAAAAATGTATGTTTGTACGGGGAAAATGGACAGCGCTACTAAAGCAATTTACAGATGTTGGAGAGAAACAGTACTACAAGCAGGGGAGAGATTGATTTTCAACCATTGCCACAGCAACAAAATTATGCTAAAAGAAAGTAGGCAGATAATAAAATAGTAATTACTGTTATATGGTTGAGTGAGCATATCAAAGACAAATAATCAGTAGCACTTCGTTTAAGGGAAACTTACAAAATTGTGAAATCAGACCAGAAAAAAATCCAAATATTTGTTAAATATAAATTTTGTTTTAGAATATCTAGAATTTCACAGACTAAAATTAAACCTATATTACGTATTTTCTAATTCTCCGGTAAGTTTTTTGTGGGACACACTGATTTTGCCATCAAAAACTTCATTGCCTTGCTCCATCCAGTTCTAACAACTTGGCATCAGATTTTTCAAGCAGAGTCATCAATGTCTTTTGTCTACTGACATTCTTTTCACTTTTCTGTGAAACGCAACTAAAATATTCCCCTTAAACATAGCCAACTAGTTTAACAGCAGTGTGGGATGGGGAATTATGAATGTACGGACCCAACAATGTCCAAACAAGGTATAAACTAGATGGAGACTTCCTTTCCTGTTTGTGAGCATGGCTTCATTGTAGTGCTGCATTCAGAGCCTGTTGTTATCATATGTCTACTACAGTCTTTGCATTTTAAAGCACATCACTAGAAGTGCATGTAAATGTCTCCCATCTCACTCATGTCTGTGGATGTTGAGCGATTTATATCGATCAATGGACCCTGTAGGAGCATGGACCATGACGAGTTGTGCACTAAATCTTTCTCAAATCATCAATGGTTTCTTTAATTTTGATTTGTGACATGATAATGTAATTACAGAAATGTATAAGAAAACTCTGATTGAAAAGGGGAGAGGGATCTCTTTGACTCTTGTACTAGAAATAGCATCATCTTCACGCTGCTTGCATTTGTATATTTGTTATACTAGTTGTCAAGTTATCTTATTCTTAGATCGCTCAAAGTAGATATTACCTACAGATATATGTTACAATAAGAATTGTTTCCGATACATGTACAGTGGTTCTTTTAACCTAATACTGGATATACTTACTGATAGCTAAATAAAATGAGATTGTCTGATCACAGACATTTACGATATAGATAACTTGCAGGAAAGCTTAAGCCTTAATTGGTGCTTCTAATTAGGCAGACGCATCAATACCGGGGCGAAACATATCTGCATTGTGTCAAAACATGATATATATTCTGTGAACTGCTAGAGTCTAACAATCTCACAAATATCCAATTTGCAATTTCTTATTTAAAATAGAGACATTGGTATAATTGGATCGATTGAGCCCATATTTATTGGTCGAACTATGAGTTGCAAAAATATTGGGCGAGACGCATATTTTAAAACTCATAGCGAGACCAATAAATATCGGGCGTAAATCATCCAATTTTATCATTATCATGTTTAGATCCAATATTTTCCCACACTTGGACACCTCAAAGCATGATAATGCATGAACTTGGTCAATACCAGGTTGCTATCCTCAGACAAAATGGCTGCTCACTTTTAACCTTATATGTAGATTGTAGATAAATGGTTTAAAAATGAATTTGAATGAATGTTTCAAATATTTGTCAAATGATGCATGAATAATTTGAAAAGTTAGTAACACCAGCATTATACCTCTAAATTGCAAGTATTTCAGCTAGTTTGTTTTCTAACTATTTATGTCATGACTTTTGTTCAGTTTTTCTTCCCAAATTGGACTCTTTGTCTGGTGATTCCACCGGCTCCCTGTGGGATGAATATTTTAGTAAGTTGTCACAATGTTGTTGTCTTCATAAATTCTTGTGATTATTTTGTACCTACTGATTCTTTGCATGGATTTGATTTCGCATGTGTAGTTGTGCATGGTCTTGAATAGTACATGGTTGCATTTTATTTTAGACTAGTTGACCAATGTTTATGGAAAGGGTATTCACCTGGCCTGAGCAGGCTAATTCAAATATGATATTGCTTTATTCGCATGGATTTTGCACCTATAATTTTGCATGGTAATATGAATAGATTTTTTTTTCTTACATGTAGATTTTGATTTTGGATACATACTATTGCATGTTTTTAATGTTGTATGACATGGTTGTGAACTGGTGTTTTTGCATTGTTGAAGACACTAGCAATGATTGATTAGGATTGATTAAGACGAAATCCTATGTATTAATTTATTTTGTACAAAATGTACATGGACATGGTCTGATTGCCTCAACTTTTTTCAAACTTTGGTACCAAAATGTTAATTGCTCACATTTTTTTCATAACCCATGTGAAATTTCACGGCTTAATTACGTTTCATTTTGGAGATATACATGAAAATGTGTCTAATTATGGTAACAATTTTACACAGTAATGTATAGGCGGCTCTAAAATACAAAATTGCCCATAAAATAAAAAAGGTTAGACTGATTGAGCTGAAATTTGAAACTAAAATCTTTTGAGTGGTCATCTTTTATATGACATTAAAACTTGATTTTGAAAAAGTGGACCAAGCTCTTTTAATATAATTTTGTATTTTTGTTGCCATCCTACACCCTAATTGACCCAGGATAATTTGCATGGTGTTTGATGTACGAATGTTGTTGATAGTGTGGCCCAAACTTGGACCTATACTCTATAAACCTTGAAGTATAAAGTAAGCAATCGGAATCTGTTACGAGATCCATAGCATATCCCTTGTATCCTACAACATTGTGAACTAGTGTTTTTACATTGTGGAAGAGTCTAGCAATGAAAGACTGATTAAGACCAAATCCTATGTATTACTATCAATATATTTTGTACATGAATCATTCATGATTTTGGTATTATTATTGGCTAATTTTGTTGCTCCCACATGGACAAGCCTTGAACACAAGTTCATTTGAATATTATTCAGCAGGATTGGGTAAATCATGATTTGAAAAATACAGACCAATTTATTTCCCCGTATGATTATGGTTTATGTGCGCTAATCGCCGGCTAATCGGCTGCTTATTTTGTACTTGCAAGGTTTATATGGTGAAGGATTTGCACACACTGTTAAAAGCTGGAGATGCGTTTTTCAATGTGATCTACTTGAAGATTGAGTGATGCTGAACAAACAGGAAAAGCCCCAAGAAGATTGATGACTACCAAATATCAATGCATGAAATTGTTCATCATTTTTGCTCTGTGATTCTGTCACACAAATTAAAAAAGGGAAGCATGCATATCTATGCCGAGAAGCAGTAAATAACCTTTGCCAAGCATCCATTCATCCAGTGAGATGATTTTTCTTCTCATGCTGTCATGGTTGCTTGGATTTCCCATAGGGTGCTTCTTCCCCCCCCCCCCCCAATTTGTAACAGGCTGCTTCAAATCAGGAGGTGACCCACTATCTTGGCAACAAGTACCACGTGAATCAAAAAAAATTGTGCACGGATTAAAACTGATTTTGACCTTGATAAAAGCACCAAATTATAAATTTCTTGTTAAGCAGATTAAATAAGCTTTCAAATGCAGAAAAAATTATAGAAATCGGATGAAAAATAAAAAAGATATGACCAATTTTGTAAGTACTTCTTAGCTTTTAACATAATGCCTTAACCCGTAATTGTGATACGTAATATCATGCTTAACTGTGTAAATCCCATTGGAATGGAAGAAAAAGAGACGTACTTACAAAATTGGTCATATATCTTTTTTTTATTTTTCATCCGATTTCCATCATTTTTTCTGCATTTGAAAACTTATTAAATTTGCTTTACTACAATAACAAGAAATTTATGATTTAGTGCTTTTATCAAGGTCAAGATCAGTTTTAATCCGTGCACAATTTTTTTTGATTCACGTGGTACAGTAGTCAGCATTACACTTGTTTTAAATAATGCCTGATAAGCATTTGACCATGCTATCTGGAAGCAAGTTGTCAGCATTTCATTTGTCTGTGTTCTGCTGTTAATGCCTTGAGATGTATTTACATTAAAAAAAAATAGACCTAAAATGTGATAATGAACGTGTCTCCTTCAGTGATTGACCGGAGGTCATATTTGTGAATGAAAATCTTGGTATGAAGGGAAAATGAGTTCAAAATCATCCAGAAATAATATCAGATGTCAAATTTGGGCTTCACAAGCATAATTAGTTAAATACACACTTATTAATAAGAAAAATAATAACTGCGCACCACTTTTTTTAGGTCATTAATTGTGTGAATTCTGAGGTGATTGTTTTGGACCGAGGTATTTTTCTGAGGGAGCTGCGCTCACGAAGAAAAATACTGAGGTTCAAATCAATCACTGACGAATTCACACGAAAAATAGATGGTGCAACGTTATTATTGTCATTAATAACCGCTCTTGTCATTTTAATGCCTTTCATGTATAATTTTATGAAGAAATACTTTATTAAACTTATTTCTTACTTAAAGGTCTACTTATCCCTATAAGAGAATTTCGGTCCAGGCATGAGGATCATCGCGTAATATGATAAACGTGTGTGCATGGGGTGCATAAGCGCGCTTATGAGAAAACGCTTTAACTGCTAATGACATCACATACGCGGGTCATTATAAGAAGTCATTGTTACCTGATAATGACAGCGCAGTTGTTTGTGTAAAAAAAGAAAAAATCTTATTAGAATGGATCGCCCTATCACACAGGTTATTAATGCATGCTTAAGAGAATGTAGCCCAGGTTTTAAACTTTTTAAACTCTTGTAAGTAGAACTTAGCATAACTGGATATCCACATGTGACCTTCATAAGGGTTTTCTAATTACCCTTAACCTTGGCTTGGCATTAGTATTTTTCTGTACTAGCCAGTTGGGCAGGTAACTTTCCAAAGTTACCTGCCCAAAAAGAAAGATACCAGCCCCAATTCTTCTTTTTACTACATTATAAGTGGTTTATTTCGCACTACATTAATTTTCGGGCTTTTCGCGCTCAATTCTCCTTGCGCCAAAATATATGTAGCGCGAAAAGTGGTATTATACCGCGCGCGAAATGATTCAGAATAGCTCAAAATGATTGAGCCTTGTGCGAAAATGACAGAGCGCGAAAATATTGGCGTTAACAGTATTTTTCTTGTTATATTTTTAGGCTCCCTACCCCCTGGTCCTATAATGAAGCAAAGAAATTAAACACAGTCCTATTGTAGGTTTTGCTTAGATGGTCTCTGACTCTGTATGCTAGTGTTATATTGATAAGCAGCTGGCCAAATTTCCTGCATTACTTTTACCTGTACATTCAAAGGCACACAAATGATATTTAATTTTTAATTATATTATTTTAAGAAATTTCAAAACTGAATAAATGAAGCGTCAATTGAAAAATGACAATATTCAGGAAGTTGCCAGAAGGACCAAAGTGGAATTTTTTATTTAGGCCTATTTATTATTTATTAGTTTCAATATAAATTTGCATGATCACCTACAACTGACATACTGTTACCACTCATCCAATTCAACTATTTGCCGTCTGACAAATCATATAACTTTAATAAATATCCAAACTCCAGAAAATTGATGAATTATCATACAGTCTATTTCTGAAGTATAATTGGATGTATTTTTAACCATATCTGGCACATTGGTATTAAAGGTAGGTATTCCGATGTGGGGAAAAATTTAACATATACTTTTTCCTTATTTAAATGAGGGGTTATCACTATTGTAAAGTTTCATTCCTATACCTTGAGCCAAAATATTGTTACAGGCAAAAATGTGCATTAGAGTGACCCATAGAAATCTATTGGATATTTATGTTTATTAACAAAATATTCAGGTAATTCAGTACTTTTTTGACCATATCTCTTCAACAAAACATAATATGCGCGTGAAAATTTAGTGGGATTATGATAAAAATATGCTTTCTCATGTGGTATCAAAATCTCCAATTTTGTTTTGTTAGTGAAAGTGATCAGAACACACATTAAATTACTCAATGGTAAAGGCAATGTGCATTCAGAAAATCAGCAGTTGAATTGGATGAGTGGATATGTATGAGACTCAAAAGGCCAGCGTCAAAAGGTACCCCCAATTTTTTCAACGTAGCTTTGAAAAACTGACAAGCAAAAAAAAAAAAAACTGCCACAAACTCACAGACAACATTCTGTGTCTCATTAATTTCTCATGAATGTTGGCTATGAAGTCAATTTTGTGATGAGTTTTGCAACTTTTCAAGCAAATTGGTTTAAATTTTACTCAAAAGTGATATAGTTCAAAATAAAACAGCAAATCCTCCCGGACTTTCAAATTTCCAACAATTTGACCTCTTCCGGTTGATAAATAAAATGTTGTTTGTGCGTTAAGTCAAGATTCATGCACTCCAACTAGCTATATATTTAGAGTTGAGTATCAAAAAGGGGAAAAAAAGGAAAGAAAAATATCAATCCTTACGCTGGACAACAAAATGATGGAGTACCAATTTATTTCTTAACATATGGTTTCAATATCAATTTGTTTGACAAATGTAATAGTGGTTGAGTGTTTCTAAACTGTAAATTATGTATGAAAATTGTCTCTTTTTGAATCACGGTCAGAAACTTGAGGAGATTCCCAGAATCCATTCGCTTATGAGAATCCATCTTGATTCTCCTAAACTTTTTCAATTTGTACACACATCAAGTGCAAGGGATTCTGAAGATTCTCGCAGATCATTTTGCGAGAATATAGATGGATTCTCGCAGCTCTTTACGAACTTCTGACCCTGAATATATTACGCAATCAATACAAATGGCACTTATCCTACCTTTAAAGCCCATTTCTAAATAGGCCTTGAAGAAAACTGCATTTGGTCACTAAAATGACCATGTCTCCAGAATGACATAGCAAAATAGTGTCTAACTTACGATTTCTTCATTATTCATGATACCTTGTTGAATATTTGAATAAGAAATTGTAATCAAGTAATCAAAACAAAATTACACTCCATGCAGCCTACTTGTATTTTAAGTCCATTTCTATTTATACATGTATGACTTTATGAAAACTATACCTACATGTCCAAAAACACAATACCAGTATCTTCAGAATGATATCTTGTAAGTTAAAGAATCCATATCAACTCCAACGAATCTGCTCACTTCTTTTTGGTGAAATCATTTCGGTTGAACAAGAAATACTGTATGAAATACTGATCGTTTTAAGATTGCAATTGAGACATCCATATGTTTTCATTTGAATCAGCACCAAGGCATTGGAACAAATGGAACAAATTAAGATCGGATATTTTCAATCTAATTATTGACCATCAATTAAGGGTAAATCCATGGCGGACTAAAACAAATAGTGACCATAGTAACCAACAGGTCACTCTTTAATCATCCCGCCACATCTCATAGTAGTATCTTAATTAAAATTACGCTTGGTCTACAAATGGTGATGGCTGGACAAGAAATAGTTACACACGTTGAGAATTAATATTGAAAATGTCTTCAGTACATTATTGTGATGAATGAGTATGTGATTTCAACATGGAAAGATGATGTAAATGTAGTTTAATTATTTGGCGGTGAAATTTAACTTGCAACCAAGTTTATATAGGTAAGATTTTTGTGAGTAGTGGTTATATGATTTCTACTAATACAATGTTAACATTTTTGTTTTCTTGCTTTTTTCACGGCATCATCTGCCCTTTCAACCATTGTACTGTATATCTTAGGCCAATATGACATTGTATATATGATTGGTATAAAATTGGGATTAAAATCCAAAATAGGACATCAGTAACTGCTAATCAATCTAAGCACTTGATTGGCCAGTGTCCTGATGGCATTTGTTTTGAGCGTCAAACACATAACTTGCGTGGGGCGTTGGTGATTGCACAAATTTCTTGTAAAGCATAGTTGACCCTAACTGATCATTTAACTTTTCTCGTTTCTAGCCTATCTCCTCAAAAAGGGTAGGGTGGTGGAAAACATGTGTTTTCACCAGGATTCGAACCAGGGTCCTCCCATTTCACAAGTGAGTGACCAGTAGCAAGCCACCGCTGAGACGCTGCCCAGGCAGCAATTTTGTCCCTACATATAACCCCCGTCTGTGACGTATCTTGACTTAGCACATTTTCATGATTTTCTAAAGTGAGATTTAGTGAGATTTGGTTCGGTTAGGGTTATACTTAGTTCCTCCTGCAGAGGTCGCGCATGTAAACATTGTCGTTTTGTCAAACTCTTCAAAACCTTCCACTCACAAAAAATTGCCGTGTAGTTAAATTGGTTAAGTGAGAAATCAAGGTGTGTTATTCTGCTACGAATGGAAGCAGTCTGTGCCATATAGTGAAGCGCCACCGTTGAGGGTACCAACATAATTATTGTGTTGGAATTTACGAATTCCTGTTTCTAAAGAAATACCATATGGCAATATCATTTTATTTATTTGTATAAAGTTTTTTATTTTTTATCATTCCAGTTGAATGTTTTGTAGGGATAAATAACTCAAATCAAGCATTTTTTTAACAAAGTGTAGTGCTTAAAGTCCTATCCAAGATTTTTGAGTTGGGGTTAATGGTCAGACTCAAGCCAGGAAAGAGTCAAGGTTTGTTTCATGATAATATTCAAGTTTCCGATAGACACTAAATATATTTTGTCCTGTACATCATTTTGTCATGAAATCAACAATATGTTAAACTAAGAATATGAACATTAAGTTTACTTTGCCCATATTTAAGGGACCTCGTGTGGTCTAGTGCAGGACTCCGAATCATGAGGTCGTGAGTTTGAGCCCTGATATGGGTAATGTCCTTGGGCAAGACATTTAATCTCGATTGCTTTGTCGACCCAAGCGCATTGGGGAGCTGATAAGGGAATATTACAATCTAAATTCCGATAGGTCGGCATCTTAAGATTGCGATCTAGTTGAGGTGAAATGATTGGGATGATTTCCTAATAACAGCGTAATAATGTCAAGATACTACGGTGAAAAGCGCACATATAAATGCTGGATATTATTATTATATTTTATCCTCTTCTTTTCATATCATTTCAGACAATCAATTCAGTCAGGACCAGAAACGAACAACTCAACTTTCATTCAGCTACCATGCTGGAAAAATGGTAAGTAAATAAGTTATGACCATTTGTTTTTATGGCATCCCAGGCTCTCCACACATATCTCTCTTGCATAAAGTTCTTCAATTCTTGTCAAGAATGCCTTGTATTCTCTGATACTAGCTTGATGCAATCCTTTCCTATGTGGTGCTCTAGCCTTTTCACCATTCATGGCATGGAAAAGGATTACTTTGGAGACAGCTTCCTCTTTTCTTTTGGCATGCCATAGTGACCAGGAAATCGTATTCTCGTCAACCTCAGCTTTTCTGATATGAGCATCATGTGGTTTTTTTTTGGTAGTCTGGGGTTTTCAATGATACGTTAAGTGGTTTCCTTAGCAGATAGGTACAGCATCTATCAATTGATTTTCTCAATTTTGCAGTGAGTGTCAAATGCTCCATTCCATATGTCATTAGATTTGACAGCTGTGGTTACATAACTTGATCTTCAGATTTTTCTTGAAATTTTTGCCATGCTGGAGTACATGCAGATAGGAGCACCAAATTGTCTAGGCAGTATGTGTTAGGTAGCATGTCATTGCTGGACATAGTCACCTTTGTTTTTGGCGGACATTTTATTTTGAATCGCCCGTGTCATAATACGAAATATGTATAGAGCCATAGACATTAGCTATCTGATAATAGTTCCACAATTTAAGAGCATGAAAAAATTGTGTTTTCAAGATACACTACATTTTGCAAAATGACATTTTACATAGAAGTCTTTGGGGTGATTCCAAAGTAACGTTTGTGACCGAAAAATTGAGAAATTTAACTTTTAAATGGCCACAGAACCTAGCATAAACATTATATCAATGAGTTTGTTGTTGATAATGGTGCTCACTGGTGGGATCAAGACATGCAGGTGTTTAAATATTAAGATAATTGCCCAAATACTGAATAAAGTTCATGTAACGTTCGGTAACGTTTGTGACCTCGCACGGAAATGGTTTTTTGCTCCAAATGACTTCAAAGTAAAAATTCTCTGACATGTTAGCGAATTTTTTATTGCGCTTTTCACAGATGATGGGTAACATCTTTACAAATAGTTCATAAAAGTGGTAGGAAATTCTATTGTCAGGATTTCTTTTAATGCAATGTTTTGTTTGGTAACGTATGGTAACGTTTGTGACATTTTGGTGTAACTTTTTGGTAATGTTTTGTGACATTTTTAAATTAAAACATGTGCTCATTCATGCACGGACAGAAAAAAAATCAAAATTTCTGATTAGAAAATACTTTTCACGTACCGAGTAACAAACGTATGACTGAAAAAACTGCTCATATAGTCGAATAAAAAAGCTGATTTTTTGCTTGAAATCAAAAAAGGTTTAGTTTACACTGGAATGAGCCTATGGGGAAATGATTATAGAAGGAGCTATAACGCTCTATTTTTAATCATTTTTAGACCTATTTTTGCCTGTAGCAAACAAACACATTGTTTTGATTTCGTGAAATGTACAGCATACTTCATTCATGCATAGAGCTACCTTGTCATGATTGTTTCATTTTATGACTCAGGCTAGCTTATTAAATGTCCTATTTTTACCTGCTTTAGAAACAAGGTTTATAGTATCAGGATACTAGAGCAGGATGATGCTGGGGTTTAAAAGCTGGGTTGGAAGAAATGCAGATGTGACAAAACCTATCTACATAACAATATTGGATGTGAAAATTACCAGTTCATTTGATTTTCCATTGATGTAAATCCGTGTACAGAAACTTACACACACAAAATTATTATCAAAATGTGAAAGCTGTATCCCACTCCCCAGGTCTCCTTGTTTTAGTCTGAAATAACAAATGGAGATGTCCTCCCAGAGTTACAGAGATGACACTGAACTAAAAACATGGCCCCAATTACGTAACGTGTAACGTAATATGTGGACAAAAACCGAGAACACACGATGAAGAATGTTGCACACCTTGTACCAGATTAAGCGTATCACACACCAAGGAAGATGTCAGGATTTTTTGAGATGGAGTATTCTTTGTGTGTTCTCGTTAATTGGAGCCACTGATCACATGATCAGCGAAGAAACATTAACCAGCGACCATTGAGATATAGTAATCAAATGAGCTATGAAGTATATGGGGCCTGATGTGTCAGGGGCCTGATGTCCTCTACATTTTTTTTCACCCTCCTTGCTATGAAGTTTATTATCTTTTTGATCGCTTCATATGCCTACAGGTGCCAAAACTCAAAGAACCAAGAAGCCTCTATGCACTCTCCAAGGAACCAGGACCCCAACAAGCACCTAGGTGGTAAGTAAATGTTGGTACATGGTATTATGCGGACCAAGTTTACTTTAGGTCCTGTCCAAAATTTTATGGTTAGGGTTTGGGTTAGGGTATGCTTAGGGTTAGGGTTGGGTTATAGTTAGTGAGTAAGGGTTGGGTCATGGGTGAAGTTTTTGATGGAACTTTCACCTGTACTAGTTTGACAGGGAAGAAATGGATATATGGAGACAAGTTAGCTCAGTGAAAGAACAGTAGTTGGGACTCAAACTAAAGTTTTACTCTCGGATCAGGTGTAGGGGAACTCATGCTAAAGTGGTTTTTTTTTTAAGTGACTGCCAAAATCCCATAAAGTAACAAGATAAATATAAAATAATCAAAGACCTAATAAAAAGGCCAAAAACAAGGGAAATTCGAGGATACAGCCTCATTAAGAGTCTAGTACTGCTTTCCATTAGAGTCCTTTGTCATTTGGTCAGATTTGTTTGTCAGTTTTAGATGCAGGAGGGATAAACGTAGCATCCAGAGGGAAAACTGCGGAGGCAAGCTTGAACTGGCAACAAAATGCACATACAGTGTAAGGCATGTATTACAAGCTTGCCATAACTTGGGTTGGAGCAGATTAAACTGGTTATGATGATCAGTGACAGTTTAGACGCTGGAGGTAAACCTTAAGAAAATCTTGCAGAAATGAGTACCTTGACTGAAAATCAAACTCACACACAGATAGACCATGGACAGACCAGGGATTAAATCTAGTAGTTACTGGTGCAAACAAGCAAAGACCCACTATGTTAATCCGCTTACCTAGAAGCATATTATATCCAAAGTTGATTTCCAGATAGTTAATAGATTGTTTGTTTTCACCTTTTCCAGGCCAGCAGATATGGAAGTACTACCGGATGAAGAGCAACCAAAACACATTGACACAGTACCATCAAATCCAGAGCTATTTAATGAACAAAGTAAGTCAAAAACTCTGAAAATAAATAATGACCTTACAAATAAAATTGCACTTGTATTCAATCTGAAAGATAATTGGTCCATCATTAAGGCTCCCCCCCTCCATCTCACGTCATGCTCATGACATACAAGGCAAGATGCATGCAGCATTTGTTTCAGCTAGGCCAATAGTGGGCTACCTTTTCACTACCGCGGGCCACAAAAAAAGTTGTAATATTTTTCGCGGGTCGCACCCAAAGCCTACTAAAAGAGTAGTTATTATAATACATGTATTAATATGATTATATATATTTAAACTCAAGGCCTATTCATAGTGCTTTTATAATTGTCAATATGAGACACGGTAAAACTATACACTTTAACCGAGATCTGACTTTTATGATGAAAGCATTAGCTAATTTGGAATGGAGATTGTGAATGTTAAGAAAAATAAATAAATGTAGTCTAATGAGCAATTCTTGTCGAAATTTTAATGAATATTACTAGACTTCTAAGATGACAAATAGTTCCACACATATCCCCACAATAACCACTGCATTTGGAAATACTATTTTCAAATAGTAAAAATCATTTTTTTCCTCTTGGGTCTTGGCGGGCTGCACAAAAAGTGTTTGGCGGGACGCATGCGTCTTCCTGGCATTGCACTCAAGAAAACTTGTAAGATTTGATAAGGTCTTTCAAAATTTAGTAGTTTGATACCTTTAATACCATCTTTACAGATTTCGTCTTAAATTTGTAATTGAGGAGGATAATTTTGAGTCAATGGCTGCTGCAACTGATGATGCAAGTCTCTTTCACAGTAACATTACTGTTTGATTATACATTCTCTTTACAGCTGGGTATGAGCAGATGCCTTACCCTGTAGCAGAGGGTGAAGGGCGTGTAGTATACTTCTGTCCGCCATCAGCTGAATCTTATGTAAGTATTTCCAATTAGATAACATATATAAACAAATATCATATTTTATAGGCCAAACAATAATTTATTGGACAGTGTAAACAAAAATCCAGAGCACAGGGCCCATTGTATGTAAATGCAACCCCTGCATGGATTTTCATTTATATTGTCCAATAAATATTTATTTTGCCTATATTTTGTGTAAAAGTGACATTTCTGTAAATATGTATCACAAATCATAAATATATGAAATATGAAATCACAAATAAATATTTATTTTGCCTATATTTTGTGTAAAAGTGACATTTCTGTAAATATGTATCACAAATCACAAATATATGAAATATGAAATCACAAATAAATATTTATTTTGCCTATATTTTGTGTAAAAGTGACATTTCTGTAAATATGTGATTTTTTGTTTTATTTATGAACATGTCAAACTGTATATATAAATATTCATGATTTTTGGTTAATAAATGCATATTTTGTGTAGCGAATGAAATAGGACAAAATTAATTCACTTGTGGTAAATTTTTAAGTCTCCAATGCGCAACAACAACAACAACAAAATAATAACCTGCATATTACATGGCCATCAAAAGTAAACTCAGCAAAAATGTATTTGTCACCTAACTAATCAGAACGCAAACATATAATGTACTAGGATTGGATTAAAATTTACAATGCACTCAGTGTGGTACATTCTGGTTTGTGTGATGGGTGTTTAGTGCATTTATTAAGCTATTAAGTTACCTTCAATATAGAATGAATCAATTCATGACTACTACTTGGATTAAATAACAACATTTTAAGTCAACTTTATTTGCTTTAAGGGATCAAAATGAAGGCAATATTTTGTGATTTTTTTATTTTATTTTGTCAGTTTTTAAGATCCAGAGTTGGTGGTAGCAGAGCTGGATGTCCAAACCGTGCTGTCAAACTGCGATCTGACGTCGACACAACATTACTATTTGAAGCCAGATTTGAAAGTGGCAATCTTATGAAGGCAATACAAGTGTAAGTGTTTTTCTCCATGCTACGACAAGTTTGATTTTAACAAAGACCAATTATCAAGGAAAAGCAGAAGTCAGGCTCATTCCTGCAGCAAAATGTAAAATACCTAGTATACAAATGAAATGTACGGGATAAGAAGTATGTGTTCATAATTTGTCCCAAAGAAATCACAATGTAGGAATTTACTTAACCCTTTTAACCCAACGAGCCGGTATAACATGTGCCATATACCCGATGAGCCGGTAATCCGGCTTTTAGCATATGGGTCAGGAACTTGATGTGCCTGTCTAACGGCATAGACAGTCACAATTTTCAGTGGTTTTGTTTACATTGGAAGACATCAATGAATCTTTTAACCCTTGATTGATAGATCATTTTGCTTTTATTTACATGAGAGAAGTGAATAATTCATCAGATTTTTGTGAATTTGAACACAGTTTTCAACAAATGAAGAGTTTGTTTCCAAAAGGGCCTAAATCCACTTAAGTTTTTATTTCCATAAATGATGTCACTGTAGTGAGAGCACCTATCCCTAACTTGTGAAGCAGTAAAAACTCAAAAATAAATTAAACATGACAAGAAATTATCCGTTTGCTGATTTTCAGATGGATTTAGGCCCTTTTGGAAATAAACTCTAAATGAAGAAAGCATCCCCAAAAAGAACAAAAATCAACTTTGGGTAAAAATTTAGTTATTGGTGCCATAATGTAGTACTATAGTAGTAATTTTATGAAACCAAACTATTTTTCCCAGAACTTGCTTTAATTTAGCTTGCCAGTACACAAAAATCTCAGTTTGTTTCCAAAAGGGCCTAAATCCATAGTTTATTTCCAAAAGGGCCTAAATCCACTTCATAGTGAAAATAAAACTAAAAATATATTATAAAGCTCTGATTTCCGTGAGTGGTTTCAGTTTTGTCAGAGTGCTATCGCCTAACATTTAATGCAGTAAAAACTTGAAAATGATTTAACCATAACAAGGAATAAGTTTAAATTGCTGATTTTCTCAGAACTATGAAAAGTGTATTTAGGCCCTTTTGGAAACAAACTCTTCAAATATGGCTCCGCCTATTCTGCCGCCCCATGACAAAAGGGCATAACTGACAATTTTGTCAAAATTATCACCACCACTGGATAGTAAATGACAATATCTACATATGAAAAATATAAAATACACCAACTTTCACTCCTACATCCTCCATATTTAAATTCAATCAATATGTCAGTTATGACCTTTTGTCATGGGCAGGCAGTATAGATTACAATGCAAATATTGGTCAACATAAATAATATTCTTGGTTTGAATTAGGTTCCTTTGGGCCTTTCTGTGTCTTGTGCACCAAAGTTGAAGTTCACAAAAATATTCATTGCACACTGTTCTGTGTCTGCATACTTGATGATTGTGCCGATAGATTCATTTGATGTATTGCCAGTTGCCGGTATTGTGAGCGGGTTAGCGCAGCGGTAGTTTCCTCGCTTTACATCAATGGGGTCCCGGGTTAGATTCCCGGCACGGCGCTTTATATGCATTTGGTTTTCAGTCCATGCTTGCTTCCTCAGGCATTTCTCAGGGTACTCCGGTCTTTCTCCTACATTCAAAAACTGAATATAAAACATCTTAGACCCCAGTTGACAAACAAATGATTTTTTTCTCCAGTGTCTAAGTTGATATTTCTCATGTTTGGTTCAGAAAGTGGTTATGATACATCATTTACCACATCATTTTTTTGATTTTTATCATTTCTCACCTGTAATTGTTTGAATATCCAATGAAATATTTTAATAATTGTTCTTTTTTTTTTTTTTTGCAGGTCTGAATTTGAATATGAGCTTCAGTTACGTTATGATCTGTACACAGACAAGCACACACAGTGGTTTTACTTCAGGGTTCAAAATGCAAAGAGAGGCAACAAATATAGGTTTACTATCACAAACTTTTTGAAGGTAAGCTTATAGTGCCATAAGAATGTTCATCACTGCTTTAATTAGGCAGATCTATAAGCTTGTGCGAGAATAAGTATTTCTGATACATTGGCTGTAAATTATCAATATATCTCATTAAAACAATACTTAATACTTCACTATATAACATAGATGTAAAAGTGGTACTGTACTCAGTCATTGTGTTCAGTCAAAATATGTGATAGAGGTGCAAAACACACCAGTGGAATCGGTCAGTTATTTATATTTTGAAGTTGGACCTTTAGACCATTCAAATGAACCGCAACATGTATCACTCGTTAATACCTTTTTTGTTTTTCTTCCCCAGGCTGGTAGTTTGTATAATAATGGCATGAGACCATTACTCTACTCGGAGCATGCTTCTAAGACTAAGAAACAGGGATGGAGAAGATGCGGGGAAGATATCAGATACTTCAAAAACTATGTCAGGTAAGATTCCTGTCACAGCTTTCTTTGCTCTTTTCCCTTAATGATATGCACAAGTGAACAAGAGTTCTTGAGGAAGACTATGTAAAGAAATCAAAAATTAATACAGGCCTGCATGTAAGAGCATTATCAAAAAAATCATGTCTCCCAATCAATAGTTTTATAATCAATCAATAGTTTTATAGCAGTCGGGGATAAGCGCTCAATCGGGCGACTAGCTATACCAGGAGATATCGCTCAATGAGGAGATTGAGTATCGCCGTTTACGACGACCTGGCAGTTATCACTTGAGATCACAAAGACATTTTATTCTTCACAATTGTTTTTTAAATCATCTTATGATAAAAATATCTATCATTTCACGTGTCAAAAAAAATTTCATCAGGTCAAACTTTTGCAAAATTAAAACAAATTTGGAAAAACATCTTCACAAAATTGTATTTTCTCCGGATGGACTATCGCCAGAAAATCAACTATTTTTGTCACTATTGGGGGATTTCCCGTAGCAGTTGAAACAAAATTGGTTAGAGAATGAGTGATGAGTACATTTCGAATAGAATTGTGGGAAATAATAGCCTCATCTTTAAGATGCAAATTGCCATGATCAATGTCGATGCAAATTTTCGTCTCCAGAACCGCACAAAAATGCGTCACTCGGCCCCGCACAATTATGTACCACACAGCAATGAAAAATGCGTAGCTAGAGAAAATGATAAGGACAATTAACAACGCAATTAGCGCAACAATTTGGATGACACAAACATTTTTTTGGCTCTATTTAAGGAAATAGAGAAAGCCTAAAAACTCATGAATTCAGGAATGTGCACCCTGAGAAACTGCAAAGACAGTCATGGGAAGGGAAATCCCCGAGTCAAGTCAGAAGTCGAGTCAGTCTGTACACAGTCAAAGTCGACACAAAAATGTGTAGAGTTGTCATCTTAAGCTACTAAAAGATAACTAACATTTCAAAATAAAGGTAGGGAGACACCCCTAGGCAAGGGCATTTCAGTAACATAAAGAATAGGCCAAAAAAATATTTTTTGGTTGTCCTCGACCGACTGCCCCTAATTCTAAAACTGCGGAAAAAAAATTACTGCACAAAAGAATACAAGAGCCAATTTTTTTAAATTCCAGATTTGTTTTTTTGTTTTGAAATTTGGTGTTCTAAATATAGTAAAAAAAGGTTTTTGACACTTCTAATCAGGTTTAAAACACAAACAAAGTGGTATAATAGATAAACATCCCAATTTACATATCTACAACTTATACATTGTTCAGTGCCAAATGGGCAAATCTCCAAAAAAATATTAAAAAAAAAATTCTGCCTGCCCACTCCACCTCAGAAAAAGTTGTTGAGGACAACCAAACAATTTTTTTTTTTTTTGGGGGGGGGGGCCTAAACTGAAAACTCAGAATAGTCTTCTTATAGTTGAATCTTTTAATTCTCAATTTGGACTGTTTTGGAATTGAAAATAACTTACTGGAGAAATAGGTGCTAACACAATTGCAGGGTCTCCTTGGAGCTTTTATAGACCATTCTTATAATTGACATACTTACGCCGTTGATGGGGTAAATCCACAGAATCAGACAGGGAATCGGAACCCAGAAGGAGGCCAAATCATACTTGGCCTCGTTCTGAGTTCTGATTCGCCGTCCGATTCTGTGGATTTACTATCAATGGCGGGAGTATGTCAATTATAGGATTGGTCTATTGGATGACTAGTATGGTTCCGAAGTTTTATCACATTTTCTTGCCCTATGATTTTTAATTAAACCCATATGAATTTTTTTATAGGCGGACTGATGTGAAGGGTGATAAATCTATGTACTCACTGACATGGACAGTAACTTTCCCTTATGATAATGATACATGCTACTTTGCACACTGTTATCCATACACATACACAGACCTACAGGTGAGTCTATATTGATCTTGGATAAATTAACTTCATATTTCAGAACAAAAAAATTGACAGCATTTTTTACTTTATGGAATCTTTGAGTGTCACAATCAGATGTATGAGACAAGCTCAGTTTTTGCAATCAAGTGCGACATCAGCAGAAGTGCATGATTTAGAATTGAGCGCAAAGTAGTTTATATCAGAAAAGGTTACCTATGGGTTTACTGTTACAAAAATACATGTAAAGGAAAGTTTTATGTTTTTCTGCAACTTTATATTGAATCGACTTGCTCTTCTGAATCAATTATTACATGTTGTATCATGATTACAGTGATTTGAGCCATGAAATAGTTTGTATTACATCATAATTGCAGTGATTTGAGCCGTGCAATAATTTTTTTCCATTGCACGGCATGAAACAAACCTGTGTGATATCATGATATAAAACAAATATTGAATGCCTATGCATGTGCAATAGTACGCCGAGTGAAATGGATCAGTCCAAATTTGACCGAATGATATATTTTGTATTATATACCTCATATATAGATTCCTGTCCTCTGATTGGTTAAAAGTGAAGGCCTGGATTTAACTAGGCCCTGTAAATTTACTATGCCGGGGCATATTTTTCACTAGGCCCGCTCAATGCATTTGCGTCGTGTAACTCGAGCTTCACGCGCACGAATATAAGCATTCATGGTCAAACACGCTCTGCAGTGCGTAAGCTAGTTATCTTATGCTCACAATACGACGCGGTCAGCACTGAAAGGAGAAACCAATATCGTTAATTATCATCGGGCGCTTTGAGTGCTAAAATGGTTCTTTTAACCAACCACAGGACAAAAATCTATATATTCGGTATATAAAACGAATATTGACTGCTTTTAGTTCGGGGTATGGTTTAGATTATTTCCCCTTGGTGATCTCAAAACCATGAATATGCCCTCAGCTTCGCTTCGGGCATATTCATAGTTTTGAGATCACCTCGGGAAAACAATTTAAACCATGCCCCTCAAAGCAGTCAATATTTGTATACTATTGCACTCTCAGGCATTCAATATTTGTATACTATTGCACTCTCAGGCTTTCAATATTTGTATACTAGTCAGCCATATATTAAACTAAATTTACTCCCAGAGGTATACTATAGGCAGCCACATGCATTATCAATTACAGATTACATAAACCTAGTCAATGGAAGCCTGCTTTGTGCTTGCTTTTTGAATTATAGGCAATAGAAAATGGTAATACAGGGCCTTTTGAAGATTAAGGCATAAAATGTGTACTAGCAGAGATTGTGGCTGCTCTCATCTCTGTTGCTATCAGCAATGCACTCTACCCATAGTTGTTTGGACAAGGGCAAACATACCATGCGAGAGCCCCGTCCTTCGGAGGGGATGTTAAGCCGTCGGTCCCATATATGGGAGAGTCACACCCATATATGCTTGTCACAGCTAGGTTCGTGAAGAGTAGGGTATTATACCCATAGCTGTCCCTTATTTGTCCTGGTGCTATCTAGATACTCACATTCTAACTACGGACATAAAGTGCGCCTTCTAGCAGCCATTATGGAGGATGTGATCTGATTGGGATATCTGCATAGACAGCTGTGCTGTGATCTTGATGAAATAGCACGTTAAATAAGCTTTTATGTATGTATGTAAATGTATTTCCTATTTTGTGATTTCCTAATCCTTTACCATCTCTATTTTACACAGCAATATCTGTTGAACCTATCCAATGATCCCGTCAGAAGTAAATTCTGTAAGCAGAGGATATTATGCCGTTCACTAGCTGGCAACATGGTGTACATACTAACTATTACATCTCCAGCACAGACGCCGCAGGTTGCAAGGGTAAGCCAAGCTATTTTTAGAGTTTAAGGAGACCTTACCTGATTTAAGGAGACTTATTCCTGATTCGATGAAAAAGTAGGTTAGGCAACAGGAAAATAAACCCTTGTTTTACAGGCCTTAATGACCAGAAATTTTTGTTTTGCTTTTTTGTGTTTTCCACACACGCTAAAAATAATATTGTAAAACTAAGCCTTTTATGAAAATAAGACTTTAAAATACAGTGCAACCTCTTTTATCCGGACATGATGGGACCAAACAATGGCCGGATAAGTGAAAAATTCGGATAAGAGAATTGTGTGTAAATCTGCCTAATAACATATAAGTCTTTAATTGTGTAACATAAAATAATTCAATGAGAAGTGGTATAATGTGTGAATAAACTTTGTAAACACTTTTTGAAGGTAAAAATTACAAAAATGTCCTTCAAATGCATTAAATCATGATAATAGGCACTGACAAAACATGATTTCCTTTGAAATTATTCAGCCGGATAACAGAGTAATCCGTATAAAGGAGGTTCGGATAAAAGAGGTTGCACTGTACCGGCAAATTAAGAATGCAAGTAGAGCTGGCAAAAAAAATTTTCTGAAGGATTTATTTGCGACTTCATATTCAAAATTTAGTCAAAAACTATTTATGGGCATATCAGTGTAACATGTTGATGCATTAATTTAGACGATAGTATCACAGTATTATTGTTCAGGTATGAATTGTCGGTGAATTGTAATTGATATTTTATATTTTCCGAGGTTGGTCTTTAGTTTTGTCAAAATGGTTGTCAGAATGGTCCACTTTATTGACATTTTTCATTTAACAATATTTTTCATTTAAGTTAATCATTTGAACTCTGGTCATTCCATGTGTATCTGTGCCACTGACCGGGCCCACCCGAAAGTTTAAAATCACCATACCAGCATTAAACTTTGATTACCCTTGTTTTATTTTTTTAATTTTATAATAGTCTGAATTGGTCCAATAACTAGTATAGTCGACCAACATATCGGACATTTACGTTGTAGGGTTGGACAACACCACATTTGTTGAAATTACTATCAAATTTACAAAAATCTGAGGAATTATTCATTTCTCTCGTAAATAAAAGCAAAATGACCTATCAATCAGGGTTCAAAGATTCATTGATGTCTTCAGATGCTAACAAAATCACTGAAAATTGTAACTACCCAATGCATCAAATTAGACAGGCACACCAAGTTTCTGACACTGGTGGTAAAAAAATGGTAAACCGGCAAACTGGCTTGTTGGTTTCAAAGGGTTCAGTAAATTCTCTTCTTACTAAGGCTAAAAAAAAGTTTGTATCAGAAACGCGCGCGCGTTGCTATGTGAAAATGAATTTAGCATGTAGAGCTACATGCTGGTCTTTATCTCTTTTTTTTTATTGAGAGTAATCCAGAGATCGACCGTTGTCCGGGTTGTTGTCATTTGCTGTTGCAATTTTACCTTAAATTTTACGTTGTATTTCAACTTCCAAGACTTCCCATAGTTAAAACAGGCGGGATCAACTTAGAAACTTCGCACCTCACACACGTAAGTCGGGCGATCAAAATTTTAAGAGTGTTGAAAAAAAAATATCGCTTACCGCATATGCTTTTAATTTATATTAAAAAAAATGAATACCCATAGTTTTTTTGGCTGAGACAAACTTTTTTTTTCTTGGCTTAAAAGATATGGCTCAAGATTCACCTGACAAAGACATATCGGCAAAAAATCCTAACTTTAACCATCGTCACAGCACTGCTATTTCTCAACCTGGATCTCTCAGTGTTTCTCAATGTCTTGTATGTTTTTAAATTATTCAATGATTTTTTTCTCAATCTCTTCTATTGTTTCTCAGATGAAGCATGTCGTGGTAGTGACAGCCCGTGTGCATCCAGGTGAAACCAATGCTAGCTGGATGATGAAGGGAATCCTAAATTATTTATTGATTTTTTTATCAATCTCTTCTATTGTTTCTCAGATGAAGCGTGCCGTGGTAGTAACAGCCCGTGTGCATCCAGGTGAAACCAATGCTAGCTGGATGATGAAGGGAATCCTAAATTATTTATTGATTTTTTTATCAATCTCTTCTATTGTTTCTCAGATGAAGCGTGCCGTGGTAGTAACAGCCCGTGTGCATCCAGGTGAAACCAATGCTAGCTGGATGATGAAGGGATTCCTAAATTATTTAATGATTTTTTTTCTCAATCTCTTCTATTATTTCTCAGATGAAGCGTGCCGTAGTAGTGACAGCCCGTGTGCATCCAGGTGAAACCATTACCAGCTCAATGATGAAGGGATTCCTAAATTATTTAATGATTTTTTTTCTCAATCTCTTCTATTATTTCTTAGATGAACCGTGCCGTAGTAGTGACAGCCCGTGTGCATCCAGGTGAAACCATTACCAGCTCAATGATGAAGGGATTCCTAAATTATTTAATGATTTTTTTTTCTCAATCTCTTCTATTGTTTCTCAGATGAAGTGTGCCGTGGTTGTAACAGCCCGTGTGCGTCCAGGTGAAACCATTACCAGCTCAATGATGAAGGGATTCCTAAATTATTCAATGATTTTTTTTTCTCAATCTCTTCTATTATTTCTTAGATGAACCGTGCCGTGGTAGTGACAGCCCGTGTGCATCCAGGTGAAACCAATACTAGCTGGATGATGAAGGGAATCCTAAATTATTTAATGATTTTTTTTCTTAATCCCTTCTATTGTTTCTCAGATGAAGCGTGCCGTGGTAGTAACAGCCCGTGTGCATCCAGGTGAAACCAATGCTAGCTGGATGATGAAGGGATTCCTAGATTATTTAACAAGCAACTCCCCTGATGCAAAGGTAACTTCCTCAATTAACAATTTACCTTCTCTTTCTTTGAGGTGGAAATTTTCCTCCAGGCACTCTGGTTTTCCTTCCATCTAAAACTGGTAAATAAATAAGGAAGCATATTTCCTTCACCTCGTTGGTGACCTCACATACTAGAACAGTATGTGGCCAAAGACATGTAAAATTTGTTAAACAAGTTCAGATGAACTTGGCTGTCTCGTGGAGGACTACAATGCTTGGAAATCTAGCTATGCTGATATCTGATTGATGATGATGATCGACTGCGGTCGATATGAGTGATTGTTAAACAAGTGGTTTCGTATGTTCGGTTTATGATGGCGAGTTTAAGCGACTGTTACATAGGAAAAAGATGTTCCAGTAGGTCTACTGTGAGAGCTAGCACTTGGCTTATGGCATCACTGTATTGTTGAGAATGATGATTGAATGTCTCATTTAAATAACCAAATATGTTTGGGCCTACGTAGCATCTAAACTGTGCATTGATCCGTAATGATTCCCATCACTGTTATTCCACATCTCAGTGGTGGTGGTGGGAGGGGGTACATACTGAAGAATGTGCTAAAATGTATTAAACATTGTAATAAAAATGAATTTAAAAGTCTAAGCTGGTCATATAAGCAATTAAGTTCAACAATACTTTATTATTATTTGATTGTTTGCCAAATAACACTCTTTATCTGTTAAACAATTATAATTTTTTTCTTTCTGCAGGTCTTGCGTGACCATTTTGTCTTCAAAATTGTGCCAATGCTGAACCCTGATGGGGTCATTGTGGGAAACTATCGGTGCTCCTTAGCTGGAAGGGATCTCAATCGCAACTACAAAAGCGTCCTGAAGGATTCCTTCCCATCAGTCTCCCATACTAAGACCATGATAAAAAGGTAAGAAAATAGTATTGAGTTGATCAATAATGTCAACATTTTGATGGTATAAGAGTAGATCGTTTACATGGTGATTATTTTATCGTGTTGGAAGCCGGCATCAGAATATTGTGCTCCAATTCTGTGTTTCGTATTCTCTATTCCTTTTATGTAAGAAATATTAATATCCATCAAATTCAAGGTTGGCCGGTATTTTCCCGGAGCGTTTACCGGTAAATACCACCAAGCAAATTTTGGCTTAAGTGGGAAATACTAGAAAAAGAAGTGATTTCAAAGCTTTTGTGCTTTGAAACATTAATAATATTAATTAACTACCACAGAGAAGCTCATATAAGACAGAAATTATTCCCCTAGGGTGGGAAGGGGTAAGTGGTGTTTTCAGTGGGAAATACAGTAGATGACTATTTATGTCTGTAAAATATACTTTATGACTTGTAAATCATCAAGTATCTTAAAGATTTGTGAACAGAGTGTGCATTTTCTATTAAAGTGGGGAAGTGACAAAAAAGTTTCATTGTAAGAAATATATCAGTGATTTGTGTTAATTCATTTAATAGTATGCTTTTGGGGGACTCCTACTTGTAAGGAATGTTCACTTGAAAAATATTTATAATCAACAGCCGTTTTGAACCTACACAGCACTATTGCCCAAGTTAAATCATACATGTGCTAGTTTTTTGTGTGTGTTTGTGCATAATGTAAATTCCACCTGTTGAATCAAATAATCTGACCCCTCAACATCTCAACACCCCAGCAGCATCATGTATCATTATAGACATTGATGAATATAAAACATGCCTGATTGCATGTTTTTGTCATAGATAATTTAATTATTCAAGTAAACCAATTTAAAATTGTTCACATAACATTCTAATGAGAAAACATACTTAAATTAGGATAACCCCCATGGGATCTTGAAAATTATAGATATTTCGTGAATGGTATTTCCCTGGTATCGACCAGGTATTTCTCAGTATTTACCAGTATTTCCCGGTATTTCCCAGTATTTCCCGGTATTTACCAGTATTTCCCACCTAGGCAGGAAATACTAGTATTTCCCGGGAAATTGCCAACCTTGAATTCAAATTTCCTCTCATGTCTTCCACTTAAGTAGAATTTTGAAGTTTGGTTTAATTTGCTTGAGCCACAATGATAATGTAAGGCAGATGTCCAAAAATGTCTCATTGATGATATTGATTGTGGTAAATAATGCTTGGTGGGGTTCTCACATTAACGTAGTATATACCTACCTTTCGGGTACATTTTCATGAATTGTTGTTCAGAGATTGGTGGGTTTTCATCATACAGCCCCAAAGTACCTTTGTTTTACAGTTACAGTAGCTTTGTTCTCGGGCAAGGTTAAAATTGTGCACTTGAAATGAAATAATCTTGGCCAATGTGAAGATATTCGATGGTAAATTTGCAGTCACCTGAAGAAAACCATTTCACTTAGACCAAAAAATATATAATGTTTGTTTCAAGGTTGGCATGATTTAAATCACGATTTAAATCAAATTTTTTTTTTTTAAATCATTGATTTAAATCAAGATTTTAGATTTTCTTGATTTTTTCACTTTCTTATCAGAATTTTCAATATATTTTCCCCTGC
>JXSR01S031469.1:34049-46183 GCA_000969725.1 Ophiothrix spiculata
TTATGTTTTATATTAAGTAAGTGAGGAAATGAGGTGAGGTTTTGAAAGACGTCAAGTGGAAGCAGCGTCCTATACGAAATGTACACCAGTCTATGCCCAACAGATCTTTGTGCTCTGCTTCCTCAGCGATATATCACCAGAAGAGCCACCCAATCCAGAAGGCATGCATAAAATGCACAATTCATAAAATTGGTCGTAATCACTCAACCAGGTTAACAACGTAGGAATATTTGGTATTGTTGTAAAGAGGACTTTCTGGTGCATTAATCTAGCAAAACAGTACTCCAAATCATTCAACCGTTTCAAAGAACAGAGGGCGCAAATCTCGGTTTCCTTTTTTAATGGACCTGAAACAGAACATCGCCAGTGAAAACAGGAAGATCAAGAAGAACGCATGCACAAACGTCCAGAGCTTTGTCGTTAGAGTAAAAGAATTTTTTGAGATATGCAAGGAGGCCATCTAGAACATATTCTGAAATACTAGGCAGCTTAATCTGGATAAAAAGGATGTAATTTGATATGTCCCTGTGAGTGTAACGTTGATGGGTAAATAAGGGGTAATGCTGTTGTGTACCATTTAAAGATGAGCATAATGCGAGAGTTACGCTTTGCCAAATTAAAAACATTTTAATGAGCAATATGTAATCATTAAGACAAAATCACAATCAAATGGTTAATTGTATTTACATTGTAAAAGCTGTTTCGCTGAATTGGTCATTAAAATGAACATGAATGATTCTCCTGTCTACAAAGATTGATCCCTCCTCTACATATGGCTCGAACATTTGTTTTTCTTCTCAGTATGAAAGTAGGCTTTTTACGTTTGACCTAATTTACGTTGAAAATGATTTTCAAAAATGACAATTGTACCATGTTTGTACCAACAAACATTATCGAAACGTGATCATAAATAGGACTAAGTGCTATTTGTATTTTGTATATTAACTTCACGCAAACTTGTATTACCGTCGAGGGTTTCCCATTAATAATCGAATAATAGGGAACTTACTTGTATATGTATGGCATTTTTATAAAAAAAATCAACGATTTTGATACTGTTGAAGCAAAACAAATTTAAACCCTTACATCAATTTTGTTTAAAGATAAAACGTCGTCAGTTGGATAGATTCTGCTAGAATAAGATTTTGGCCTATAATAGGCCCAAAATGTCCCACAATATAGGCCCAAAATGACAAAAATAATTTTGTGTCTATTTTAGGTCTATTTTTTGCAAAAAGTAAGTCAAAATCAAAAATATGAAAAAATGTTTTCCTAGATATGTTTTTCTAGATTCTAAAAAGCACAGGAGGTCCAATTTTTATTTTGTCTAAATTCAGATAGGTTGTTTACAAATATAGTGGTCCAAGAACAAGGGTTTTTGTACCTTCGGTCCAAAATCATACAATTTGGTCCAAAACTGATCTAACCATCATCTTGTACATGAAAATCCACATCTAGAAATGTATACTTTTGACATGGCTTTACTTATCGGTTTTTAAGTTACAAATATTTCAGAAAATGAGGGGTTATCTGTGCCCTTAAATGACAATGGATATTCTGTGTCTGTTACGATTTCATGAAGTTAATTTAGGTGAAAATTGATTGGAGGACTAAGTGCACAAGAAGGACGAGTGGAGGTGTACTACAATGGTGCGTGGGGAACTGTTTGTGATGACCTTTGGGGATACCGTGATGCCAGGGTTGTATGTCGACAGCTGGGATATCCAGCTGATAGTGCAAGAGCTTACGGGTCTGCTTGGTTTGGGCAAGGATATGGAGATATAGTGCTTGACGATGTTCGATGCTTGGGATCTGAAGAATACTTAAGTCAATGCCCTCATGCTGGACGGCCGGTCGAAAACTGTAAACATACAGAAGATGCTGGTGTTTCATGCGGTAAATTATGCAATTCAACTTTGAGTATTACATAAATGTAACTTCAGTTCTTCTTTACCCTGCCGACACAGGCGCAGGGTCTTGTATTCTTCATGTTTCTTCTTGGATAGTCACACCACCATCACATATAGATATATTGCAAATCAATTCGCTGTCAATTTGAGCCATTTCTGTGTACATTTCTGTACTTTTTTGGATTTTACTACACTTTTAAGCTTTATTTAAAGCATTTCCATAAGTTTTTAATTCTAAGTGGAATCTAGGCTAGTCCCTTTAAGCTGCAAGATGGGGTCTGAATTATTTCAAGTATGTTTTTCAAGGTCTCATCTTGATTTATATAGTGTAATGGCCCTATTACAGCCAGAAGGTAAAACTTAAAAATATATTAAAATAGTATTGTTATTATATGACACACCTATTGATATGAATTGTTTTGTTGTTGCTTTTCGAAATGAAAAATTTCTGTCAATTTTCACCCCCCCCCCCCCTTCTTTGCAATGAGTCCATGAAGAACTTCCCAAGTTACGTATTTGTATTCAATCATTTCATGTTGGGGCAGGACACGTTAAAAATCCTACTTAATATTAGTTTGTTCCATTTCTTCTTTTGTTTTTCTCCTTTCTTTTCTTTTCTTTTGTTGTCATGGTCAAGGTCAAGGGCCCCCTGGACCTCAGGGCCCTTGGCCCGGGCCCAACAGGCCCATTTAGAAATCCGGCACTGAATTCAGGTTAGAGGAGTCGTTCACGGTCAGCAAATGTCATCGTAACGTCTAAGTCACCCCAGTTTACGGTATCCATAATAACACTTCAAACAACATTCTAATTTTAAAGTTATGATGTTATATTATTTTTGCCTCTCTGTCAACAAATGGGGCAAATTAGTATCTTTGGGTACGTTTAGAAATAATTGTTTCTTTTAATGACCATCAATATAATTGGTCAGAATTATTCAAGGTTGTGTTATCGTGAAGAAAGCTTTAACTAATAGCTTGGTCACAATAATCGTACGAACGGCTTACGAGCGGTGTTTAGTACATCTAATAGGACCACGCGACGCCCTCGCTGAACGCTTTACCCACTGCTCATGATCCTTTTAAACGGACTAAACACTGCTCGTAGGCTGATCGTACGATTATTGTGACCACAGCTTTAATACAGCTTCTCGATTGTAGGAATATATTGTAAGGTGTGGTTATAGAGTTACTGAATTATGAAATGTTTACCTTTTTTAGAAGTGAAGCAAATTGAAATTATTCTGGTATGTACGGATATAGGAAACCCCATACTACACTACTGCATGCACGTATTATAAGTAACACAGCCTTGTATAGCTCTTTATGGGACCGGTATTTACTTGTGTTTACCATGTTACATACAGTTGCTTGATGAATCTACAAAGGTCGACGTTTTTACTATACAGTAGCCATGAAAAGGTGCTATTATACCTACAGACACCGGAAAATCCAAAACCTTGATCATAATCGCGTGATAATTGTTTGCAATATGTAATTGTACAATGTAGCAAAACTGATAATTAGAACAATAGTCGAGTAAAACAAAAGCCGGAATTAATTAAACAATAACAGCGAAATCATGAAACGAAAGTGATTCATGAATGTTGATTGTTTGAAACAAGAGATGCTTTGGACTTGGCACGGTGGGAACTCAAGTTTCAGTTTTCTTGGGAAATTTGTTTCTTACTGTGTATCAAAATGACGGAATTAAATGCCGGGTTTATTTTCTTTTTTTAATTAGAATGAGGTGCTTCGGTAAAAATAGTAAATTCAATTTTAAAACTTGAGTATATGTTCTTTCTTGTTGCGTGTAAGAGAATTTATTATTTCTTTCTAATACGGTATGATTCAATGATGAGCATGTATTCCGGTGCCAAATATTCAGTTCCATAAAGTTTTCAATAGTATTTTCATAATGATACTTTTAATCATGAATTGGCTCACTATGATTGTGTGTCTAAAGTATGAAGAAAAGGGCTTACAACCTATGCCTTAATGAGTAGCTTGAAAAATATAAAAGGGATGTACATATGTTTGTTTGGTGAATATTTTGTTCATATTTTCATATATTCTATATTTTCCCAGTTCTTATTTTAGATCTCGGCACTATCTTGTTCAAATTCAAATTCAAAGGTTTCTCAAAATTATGTATGTTTCTGAAAATACAGACTGTCCACGAATGATTTTACCCGGTTTCAAAAAATCAGAAAAAATATCAAATCATAATTTTTCATAAAACCAACAACTTTTCTACGTTATTGATAAGTCTTCTACATTTTCCATAAGTTTCATCAAAATGTCATGCTTCACTGCTTTGTGCGATGAGGTAATTGAAAATCGATACAAACGTGGTTTTGTACAAATTATCATGTAGGTAAAGTACTTGTAATATGCACACTTACCAATTTGAAAAGTTAATGAATACAACTTGACCAACTCCAGATCTTCTTTCCTTGCTTTTGCGATTTTCTATGATCTACTAAAAGCATTTATTTGCAAAGTTCTGAATCTCTTCTTATTCAGAATAGCAAGTCTTAATCAGATATGGAGCAGGACACTGGCGGGCAAGTTTAGGAATAACAATTCTGTCCAACATACCAACGCGCGTCGATGACAAAAATTGGTCCTAATACTGAGTTATTACCCTTAATACCCATCAAAAGTACTATCTTCCGGTTGTATTAGAAATGGCAAATGTAAAGTTACTAGGTGGGTTTCCCTTATGTGCGTACCATCTAACATTATTTGTATCTTTCATTATGTAAAGCTGTTCAAGCGTAACGGGACCAAAATCGTTATTTCTTTCTCCAGAACAAACTTCATATCCGTCACAGTCAGTCAATAAAAAGTTAATAATAAGTTTGGAAAAGTAAAAGAAGGTTTCAGTATAGTCAGTTTTTAATCTCTCTGATAACAAATTTAAAAATATACCCTGTTTGGAAAAATCTCTATAACTTTTCACAAGAACATGCAGTTTGAAAATTGAAAACTCTTCAGAGACTTGTTTAACTTGAAATCAACAAGATTTGACTCAAACCGTACCCATTGGTCCACAAATAAAGCCGATAGCTAGGTATAAATTATTCGTGGACAGTCTGTACCATTCACTAGATCAGTTACACTGTAACAAAATTGTAGCGAGCTCGTCGCAGCCTAATAAACAAACACACCTGTTCAGGAATTTTCTTCGTGATTTAAAATCTCCATAAAATAAAAATCTTCATAAATATTTAATACTGTGGACATGGTTGGCTGCCTTTTGGAAAAGACCGTCCGCCATCTTGGATCGGCCATTTTTGAAAAAAAAAAAAAAAAAAAAAACATGGCCACGCCACGATGCTCATATAAGGATTCAAAAATCTACTCACTTGGTTTGCAACACAAAGCAATACACATGTATGTCGTTCTAAATAACAAAAATGATAATGTATAGAATTTTGTAGTAATCTTATACAAACAACAATATTGAAATAAGAAAACGGTTACCAAGTTCATTTTAAGGGGAAAAATGATTATTTTGGTTAATCTGTTTTGCATGATTTAACGTGTATGTAATGCGTATCAATGGGTAACGTAGGCTAATCAAGTGAGGGTGATCAAATGTAGGCTAGTCAAACACATTGCAAAAGTAATGATATTTACGCGGTAATATCAGTCAAACATAATACAATAACAATCTAGAAAAATCTCCTAGGTGGAAAAGTAATTAATTTGCATAAAACAAAATGGCTGTCAAAACGGGGGTAAAATTTCAAAATTTGTTAAATCATGTTGAAAACCATTCTACGTATTGTGTTCCTCTCATCATAAAGAATCTGAAAAAGTAAACTTTTACCCACCTTCGTAGTATGGTTAATGAGTTAAATCCCTAAACGCAAAAGATCATATCAGGGTCACGTGACATGCCCTATGAGAGACAAAAAAACTCAAAATCGTCGTATTTTTGTCTAAAATGGTCTTAAATAATTCCTCTTGCAAAACTATCCACACGAAGTAATATTCAGCAATGGATCAGATTTACTGTTGCTATGGTTACGGATTAAAGTAAACTTAGGGTTTTAAATCCTAATGCAATATTGAATATGAACTTTGTTAAACTTATAGGCCCGTATTCCAAAAAGGTGTTTAGCTAAATCAAGGTTTTATTTCTCGTCAACAGTTCTGCTTGAAAGCTTCAATGATGCATATAATTCCTGGACATTTGATGCTCAGTTAAACAATGGTTTAGCTAAACATCTTTCTGGAATACGGGCCTATATTGTTTGAAACTCACCCTTGTTCCATGCTCACTTAAACAGTAAACAACAAACGAAAAACAAAACTTACTTAAGATTGTGTCTATCCATAACAAACAAAAATATACGATGTTACGTGTCATTTTTATTCTATTCTATTCTATTCTATTCTTTCATTCGATTTTGAAAACAAAAATGGGGCTCAGAATATGTTGTATACATCATGTACATGCGTTGCCAACTTACTCAAGTAGCTATATATATATATGCAGCATATATGTGACGCGTTACATCAAAAGGTACAAGTAGTCGGCCAGGCAAGTTTCGAGATACAGGCCAATTAAGCTTGTAAATTATAAAGAAAATAATAAGAAAACACCCGTCTTTATTCATCATAACTTCGAAATTAAAACTTCAATTTTCACAAGCAATGTATCATTTTAAAGCTTATGTTGTCCTCTTACAAGTAACACAAAAATCTCAATTTTTTCCAAGGTAGACAACTTGTACCTTTTGATGTAACGCGACACATATACACAATGTAGAAGGAGATTTACACTCTGAATATTATAGAGATATCAGCATAGATCACTATGTTATTAAAGTGTGGAAAAAGGGAAAAAATACCAAAAAATCACGTTCCCCTCTAAAATGAAGAGTTGACTTGCAAAACGGCTTGTATCCATTTTGCACTTTTTGAGAAAAGGGCAAAAAACTACTAGGACATCAAAATGTGTTGCAAAATTCCTAATAATGATTTAAGTAATTCTGTACTAATATGTCTTTTAAAATATGGTGTAATTTAGATAATTCATCAAAAAGTTTCTTAATTATTGATTATTGTTTTTTTGCTGAAAATGGATGTAAGCTGTTCAAACTCCAAATTTCAACTTAGAAACCACCCATCATTCAAATTTTTGCAAAATTTCTTTTTCAATTCGTAATTAGGCTCTGGTGTACTCTATAAATACCAAATGTCAACATCAGGTCATGTTTAATAAAGAAGTTACCATATTTGGGTAGTATGCCCTTTTATGCCCAAATATGGTCATGCAATATCCATATTTGGGCATAAAAGTAACATTTTTGGGATTTTAACCCTGTTAGGAAGATTTTTTCAACAAATATTATGACAGGATGATGCACAAGTTGAAGGTCTGTAAGAATCTATCAATAACTCATTTTTGAAAAAATGGTCGCTAAGCCGTTTTGCAATTCAGCTCTTCAAATACTCAAATCTTATCTTTTAAAAATGGTCGCTAAGCCGTTTTGCAATTCAGCTCTTCAAATACTCAAATCTTATCTTTTAAACAATTGCTATTAATCAATTTCTTCCTTGTATCGAACAATTTCATAAATTAAGATCTATATAAATCATACATTTGAGAAAACATCTCTTTTACATTAATCATAATAGTTTTGAAAATAATTTTATGAAATTTCCTTTCACAAACCACGTTTTTTTTCAACCAAATGTCTTATTTTAGAAAGACAATGACTTCACAGTCGTGTTTATTACATGTTTATGGAAACGTAGTTTGAAAAGTAGGAGTAAAAAAAGGGTAAGAGATACTATTTGGGTTGCCATACCATCGAACGAAATGCACCCAAGTGTACGAAAAAACAACAACGATGCGATAAAAAAATTCAATGAACAGAGGAATTATACGAAACTATTAAATCAAAGTTCTAATCAAGTTCATGTTTGCTTTGTCTGGACATACTTTAATTTTCCTCTCGATTCTTTTTTATTGTTTGTCTTTCCGTATAAGTTTCTTCACGGTTAAGTTCTAAATCATACTAACAACAGAAGTAAATCGTAATTTCATTAGCCCTTTCTGTAAAATTTTGTATGGTTTTAACCCTCGTCTTACCCCCCCCCCCTAACGGATGATCGCCGATTGCACTAAAACTCAAAACAAAGTGACCCTGAGCATTTGGATAAATGTTTTTACATCCTTTGCGGTCATTTTGATGAAAAAAATCGGGGGTACCACCTAAGGTGGGGTTGTGGTAGGCCGGCAAAGTCGACGGGTAGGGGGGGGGGGATGGTTGCCCCCTCGAAAATTTTAAGTCGCCATTTTGAAAAAATATCTGCATGCTATTGACTTGAAACTTACAGGACATGTTAGAATTGTTAATTCCTTTATTTATTAGCAAAAAAACCGACGAAAATCGGACATTTATAACTTCAAAAGTGATTTTTTGAAAAATTTTGAAAAAGTCGCAATTTTTGCCAAAAGGATAGAGGAGACCCTACCCTATATTATAGTACCAAACAATATAACTTTGGAGGTCCCAAGTTCAAAATCACAGGGGGGGGGAACCCCCCCCCCCCCCCCCCCCCTCAGGAAGACGTGTTACAAAAAAAGGATTAGTAAGACGAGGGTTAATTGGCAGTTACAAGATTTAAGTGCTTGCCACAACAGTACAAATTCGAGATAAAGTTGCACATTGAATATTGTGCAATAAAATGTACCCATGGTGCCGTAATAGTATAGTACACCCAACGGCAGTCTAATCGTAACGACCCTGTTAATGAACTCATTATGCGAATTCTGTATTCCAGGTCTCGCAAAACGAGGAAAAAAATGGTCGCGAGATTTTGTTTTTTAACGTGACCTGCTAAATAGGCTTACTTTGAACCTACATCACCCTAAAAGGCTGAGAGCAAACGCAAATTGAAAACGTGCGCATAAAAATTTGGAGTTTTTCCAATAAAATGTTAATTTTTCTGTTGTTGATTAAAAATGACAATTATATGGTATTTTCTTTTAAAATCACTGATTTTAAGCCTTTTGAAACACACCAATTTGAATCCCTACAACAATCTTGTTTTAGAAGATAAAACGCCGTTAGTTGGCTCGATTCTTCTAGTAAAAATATGAAATTTGAAATATTAAAAGTCTTACAGGCAAAATATATTTTCCAAATTTCATGATTCTAAGTTTTCATATGATTGCTAGTGGAATGGACCAACCTCGCGTCTTTTTATCTTCTAAAACAAGATTGACATAGGGATTGAAATCTGTATGTCTAAAAAGGCTCAATTTTTTTTTATAGAAAACACCATATACGGTAATGTATCATTTTTTACCAATAGCAAACAATTTACTCACATTATAAAGGAAAAACACATATTTTCATACCCACGTTTCAACTTTGCATTTGCTTTCTCCTTGTTCAAATAAGGGTTCAAAGTCAGCTTTATTGGTAGGTCACTTCAATAAAAAAAGAAATCTCGCAACCAAGATTTTGTAATATCGATTATGCATATATATCGGTGAGAAGAAGGCGATATATTGTCACCTGCGGATAGACTGACGGGACTTGTACGTACAACAGTTCAATGCTACAAAAACTAGCTATCAAAACTACCTTGATAATTTATTTTAATAATTATTATAACGTAAAAACGTAATCAACCTTTTAATAGTGTGTCTAATTAATTGTATCTACAAAACACAGCCAAATTATCCTACTATTTTATGAACATCCCTTTTTCCATCTTAAAGACTTGCCCAAATAAGTTGACTTGATACCCGTAACGTATAAACCTCTTTAGCGTAACATATCAAAGTGTTCCAATGCTATAAATAGTTTCATTAAAATCTAATAATGTTGTTGGCATTACCAAAACACCAACAGTCAACAGCTGACTTCCATTGATGTCTCAAAATTGACCATTTAATCTACCTGGGTAGCAAGTTGCTTTAATGGCTAGTCTGGCTTTACAGCATGGGGAAACATCTAATCGAAATAACCGCTAATAGTGTCATACTACTATGTAATTGGTGCGAATCAGTATATCTATTAATTTGGCAGACAAAATAAATGGGATGGGGTGGTTATACATGCCAACATTAAAACTAAAATTTGTTTATCAAAGTGGTTTTGATGGCTAATATTTTGTAGCATTGTACTGTTGTACGAGCCCCATTGGGTGTATCGGCTGTGGCACTCCACTAGTGTAAGTATATATCACGTATGAACATGTAAAATGTAAATGGAAGTAGCCTGCATGGATAATGTACAAATTTCATATTACAGAATGAGGAGATGTCCAACTCGAACTACTAATGTGTAGAGCTAACGATAAACCCATAAACCAATACAAATACAAATAATACAATAAATAGAGTTTGGTTTATCATTCAAATGTGATCACCACCATTTGATTACATTTTTATTACATTTATAGTAAGATTTCATATTGTTATCATCATCGTTATTCTTCCATATATACGTTTAAATGAATAGCAAGTTATATTATAAAGGCATCAGCCATGATTTCAAATTACATTTTTAGATAGAACATGCATATCATTAACTCATGAATATTTGTGGTAAGAGAAATGAAAATGCGTTACGGTATTAAAGCATTGACAGTGTTCTATAAAAATTGTTTTGAAAAAGACTTGAGAGTATCTTTTAGAATGTTGATCATGATCGTAAGGAGGAGTAATTCATGTTGAAATTTAAAAACACAATGTCGGAAACCAACTCTTTGGGGGAAAAGACAAACTTTGGTATGGTTACCCCCTGTATTTCAGGCGCGGCGCCAGGGTTAATAGGAGGGGCAACCAACATGTATGAGACCGAACAGGTACACCTAATACTTTTTGATGTAGCTGACAAGAAAGAACAAAAAAAAAAGAACAAAAAGAAAAAGAAAAAGGGGAACCAAAACAGACAAATACAACACATCTAATTTTAAAATTTTCACAAGCAGTTTGACAAAAATATTTACAACATTTCTATCAATTTGTTTCCAGGCTCTCTTTTCTTATGATTTTTCCTCTCCTCTCCTTTGCCCTATCATTTTAGACCCCCGGCCCTCCCTGTAACGCCGTCACCAAAGGAAATTGATTACAAATCATATTTTTAGAATACTCAAATACAGTTTTTGTTTTCCTTTGTTTTTGTTTGGTTTGGTTTTGAAATGTAAAATCATGGCAAGTATTTCTATACTTACCTAAACTAAAACCAAGGATAGTGACGTAAGCAAACTTTCAATACACTCTCCGCCAACATTGCATTTATTTTCACTTCAACTTAGCATTAACTGTAATTAACGGTAATATGCTATCTGCTTGGTCTGATCGAATTGGAAATTCTTTCAAAAATCTGGAAATAATTTGTTTGACCAACATTTCATCAATCATGTTTCATTTAGCAACGTTGTACGTCTTTCTCATGGCCTTATCATGGGTGGAATTTGTCCTTGTTGAAGGTAAGTTGCTGTATATCGAAAGACTCTGAAGAATAATTAATTCATCTGTTAATTTGTGTTAGCGTGCAAAATTTAAGCAGGATGATACCACTTGTACAGTAATGGTCATTGTGATATATGTGAAGGCTACATGCCATGGACTGTTCAGAAAAGTTGGCATCATAATTGATTTTTTAATCATTTAAAGAGAAAGAGAGTTCCCTCTGCCTTTTGGAGACTTGAACCATAGCTTCTGGTGTGGGTTAGTCATGTATTACGAAGCGATAGAACAACCGGTCAGACAACCAGGCAGCCTTGAGATCGTGAACTGAAATCTAAAACATAATCATTAGAATGAATGTCGTATCATTCTTTATATTTGGATAAATATTGCCTCGATGAAATGCTCAATTTACAAGTAAAAGGCTAGTAAAAATTAAAAAAATGGGTCAAACAAATTGAAAAAGTATTGATATTTACAGGATAATATCACACAAACATATTCATCGACACCTCAAAAATCTACATGGTGGAACAGTGATTAAGAGTAAATCTATATAAGAACCACATGATCGACGGAAGAAGGGGGTCGGCAATTTTTGTTCATATTAGGCCTGTGACATCCCTGATTCTGATTCTGATTTCTGATTTCTGATTTATTTCAATATCAACATATAAATACATATATACATAAACACATTTATAAAAAACACACAATGATATTGCGGACATAATCAAAAGGCCAATAAGGCCTGAAAACGATTATGCCCTAAGAAAT
>JXSR01S031474.1:0-14519 GCA_000969725.1 Ophiothrix spiculata
TTATGATCCATATGACCACTTAGATGACAACAGTCCCGATGAGGGCGCTGGAACAGGTGGAGCTGCAGCTGGTGCAATATCAACATGACATGCTTTACTTGTGCCAATAGAAACTATCAATGTGGGCTTAAACAGGAAACTTGGCTCGCATGTGCAGGATCATGTCTTTGGAATCTTCCAAAACCTATGTGGTTCAAACTATTTGAGAACATAATTGTGTACCCATAGGCAGACCTTTTAGCATTACCTTTCATCCAGCTGCAGGCTTTTTTACTTCATCTGGGATCTATTTTACCATCAGTGGTGGTCATGGTAAAATATGCTATGAAATGCACTTTAACGACAAGATTCCATGTACCTCATTCTCCGGGCTCATTTTATTTTGTAATTGATAAAAACGGTCACAGCTTTATGTTGGCTTGAGAAATCACTTAAACAAAAGAGGTTATCAGTGGGAACTCCATATTTGCAGCAAATGACTGACTGATTAATTCTGCGACTAGATACATAGACAGGTGAATATAGTTCAGGTTCATTAACAGGTATACCAAAACGTGAGGGTTGCTGTGGCAACGTGTCACATTTGTTATCCTTATCGCCAATGTGAAATGAGTGACTGGTTCAATGATTACCGATACAAATTATCCATATGTTTCATATAAGCAGTCACATTTGAACAGGAATCCTGATACTTTGATGAATTTGAAAGTGATTCAGCATGATCTTACTGGTCATGACCACGATAACAATTGAACTGATAAAAAATAATTCTTATGCATAGCTTATTTTTCCTCCTCCTCATGTTGGCATCATGCTACATTGTGACTACTAGACTACTACTTATAGTGACTTCTCCTTGTTTCCTTGGGCAAGAAACTTTACTCTACTTGCTCCGTGGTCAGTAAGTCACGTAAAGCCGTTGGTCCCTGTACGAATAGACTCCTTCATGGGGTATGCATGTAATATGCAAGTACTTGTATCATTGATTGATTGATTGAAGTTACTGCATTTTTAGCCTTCTAATCTACTTGAAAGTGGACATCAATTGGATGCCCAGACTAAAAATTAGTTTACTATACATCACTGTTAATACAGTCACCATGTTAGTCCCAGTGCAGTTTGGTGACAACATGATTGGTGACTATATGAGGAGTTTATGTAGTGAGATTTACATCTCTTTCCCCTAATAAAGTTGCCAGAGATTGAAGTAGGCAGCTACTGCAAACCCACGATGACCAAGGCTATTCTAGTCATACTGTGTGGGCACCAAATGCTGGAATTTTGTGTAAAATATCTGCTCTTTTAATCGCATTGAACTAACTTTGTGTGGGAAAAGAATGAGTTTAAGGCTATCTTTTTTTTTTTTGAATTTTCATCTCTTTTTCCCTAATGTTACACAAGCTTGGGATAAGGGACCCACCATTTGACTTTTTTTTCTGGGGGGTGGAAGTTTGGGTCGAGGCAAGATTGTTTTTGCAAAAACTTTTAAGGCAATTTTTTTTCTTCTTTACTTCCTTGTGGCAGGAAAAAAATCTAAAAATTCTCTGGGGATTCAGCCTGCGAACTCGTATATAAATAGTAGATCATAAGGGGCAAGTGGATCAAGTAATGTTTTTTTTTTTCTCAAGCAGTGGGTCAAATAATTTTTTTTCCTCTCACATATTTAGTCAAATATTTGTTCATAAAAACTTCCAGCCCCAGCCCCCACCCCATCTGGAAATCTAATGGTGTGCCCGTAAACAATGGCTATAAAGATGAACCTAAGTTGACCAAGGCTAATCTAGTCATTGTGTGGGCACCACATGCTGGAATTTTGAGCAAAATATCTGTTTATCTGATCACAATTTTGGTGTGGGAAAAGAACAAATGTTTAAGCGCATTTGGTCATGCTACACATTTCCTGTACTTTGGGCATTACATCTTAACAAATAAAACATTTACAGGTTTGATATCAGGTCAAGATATCAATTTTCCTGCAGTTTGTTGAAACTTAATAATTGTAAAACCTTAAGTGATTTTGTTGAAGTTACACAAGTAGTGTAGTCAAAATTTTGGATAATAGTTTGTATTTTTTGAATTTGATGAAGTATTGATATCTTATTATATGTGAAGCTGTTAAAGTAAGTTAAAAAACGACAACGAAGTCTTGTACAAAGATTCTTTTAAAAGGTACCATATTATGTGCAGTGTGCACCAACAGCAAGGGATTTTAAAAGGGAAAATCAGTACTTGTTTTGATTTATGTTTAAAATCTAGCCATCTTGATTATTGCTCATGGAGAGCGAATTATGGTTTATTCAGTTCACCGATATGGATATCGACAATATCCATCAATGAACACTGCTTGAGGATTAGTATTTCACAATATCCCTGCATGGTGCATTGCTTCCACATGGCACAGAGCATAATCATACCAATTGACTAAGCACCAATTGATGTCAAATGACGGATATTGACGTACTCCGAATATACCATTATTACACCTCCACTACTTCCGAAACTCTTCAGAGCTAAAATTGCACACTTAGGTCAATAGATTAGCAAAGATGCTAATGGAAACACAGACACAGCTTGCACATGGTACAAAATACACATGCTGTTTGTTTGTCAATTCAAAATTTGATTTCACTAGCTAAAGAATAACTTAGCTCCATGAGCTTCAACAAATGGCTGTGAGTACAGATTCTCCCTCTTAAGATTCCTTGGTACATGGTAAGCAGGTTCTTTTACAATGGTTTCAAGTGATGGCAATTGTGGCTTCAGAGTTTCGGTCCGACTACAACGTACCTTGACCTTCAGGTCAAAGGTTACAATTTGTAATATATTAGTAGTAGCTACAAGTTCAAACAAAACTTGACTTCTAATTCAAATGAGAAAAAAAACCCAATTATTGACCATTTGGGGTTACTACCATTATTGTTGGGATAATGTAAAGAAAACTACAGGACAGTGATCCAATTTACAAGCAATCCGGCCCTGCACTCTGGATTTTGTTTACAATGCCCAATTAATTTATACCCATGTACAAAGTAATAGGAAACTCTGAAACCATGTAAATTTATAATTGCCAAAAGTTGACACATTTCTGAAAAGTAAATTTTCATCTCCAAGAACTTGCCTGTTGGGTATTAATGCACATGTATATATAACTCAAAATGCTTCGATGCTGTGTAAATAGATTGAAATATATTTATACCATATTCTGTTGTCTTAGTTTCTGTTTTGGCCAAACAATAAAATGTTGTGTTTCTCATCCAGTTTCTAACTTTCTAACTTGTACTTTGGATGTCATTGTACATACTATGTAGACTCTCATTCATCTGGGATTGGTAAGATAAACAAAACTGAAATAATTCTTGTCAACCAGACATACCTTTGAGCGCAAACCAATGTTGCGACCGCAACCTGCGATCTTCAACTGGGTTGTGAAGAAACTGGATCTTGATAACTTCCAGTTGAAGATCACAGGTTGCGGTTGCAACGTTGGTTTGCGCTCAAAGGTATGTCTGGTTGACAAGAATTATTTCAGTTTTGTTTATCATTGTACATACCATATTAGCTAGAGTTTGTTAGGCTAATGAATTAAAATGATAAGTTTCCCCGTCACATTTTTTCAGTGAGACACAAGGTCATGATTTCATTACTCATTATTTTTGAAAATTTCATTATTGCCAAAACTAAACTTACATTTGATCACCTTTGATATTATTGCCTCTACAGAGGTACAGCATGCATGCTTGCCCCCCCCCCCAATATATACCCCTAATATTAATAAACTCACAAGTTTCTGAAAAATCGTCTTAATAAAAAAATATTTACTATAATATTAAAATTGTTTTACTAGCTGCTTAAAGGATCTTTAAAATCTTTGATTTGGTTGTACGGGTCTGAAAATATCTTAGTATTCCCGTAATAATGCTATATGGGCTGTGATTTGCTTTTCAGTCTATATGTAATTTTCAATAAATCTGATGAAATTGAAGTTTTAATGAAAAATGCTAATAATGAAAAATTTCAAATAATGGATTTTTTTATCGGCACAAATTGATATGAGGGTGGCTGACAGGAAACTAATCATTTCATTTCATTAGCCTTATATTATGATGACAATCTGCAAGATTTAAGTGTTATTGATCTGTAAGCATATTGATTAAGGGACACTCACTTTTTAATTTCACAAAAGACTACTTGCCAAAAACAAAACAAAATAACTGAGTGTGTTAGCTCCAGAAGATTTATAGTACATTTATAGTATATTTATAACATTCCTTTTGGTGTGGCTATGAATTTAACAAGATCCACCATCAGATTATGTGAAGCTTTAATATTCCAAAGCCAAGTGGCACGAGACTTGCGCATGAAAAACAGTAAACATGTATGTTTACAATAATGAATTGAATTAACTCGATTCCCTTGGTCATAAAATGTACAGAATTTGCCCCTATCTAATGGGCATCTATATTGGAGAGCTGAGCTTTCAACACTCAAGTGGAAGTCATCTTCAAAAGTGTGGCTTTTCCAATTTGAATTCATATAGGAGAAAATAATATATTCTACTCATGTTTTTTGTTCCAAACAAAGAGATATGGCTGTTTGAAATCCATTAAAAATGGTTCAAATATGTATGCTAGCTGTTTGCAGGATGGAGTGAATTGCTATTAAAAAAACCAAAAGCAAAGGTAATTGAAGTTCATTGGTAAAGATTTTCCTTTCTGATATCCTTCCGTTAACATTAAAAGTCATATAGACCATATCCTAAACCACATGTCATTAATATTAGCTAATCTTAGACAACAACAGGTAGTCGGATGGTATAAATTGGTTATCATGGTGTTCAGGAAATTACAGATCAATCGCTTTGTTTCAGGGTACCCACTCAAATCATTAGGCTGTCTGTCTCATCTGGACCAGTGGTTTGTTCCAAAACAGGCTATATAGCTAACCAAAACTTTAGACTAAATTAACAATAGTTAACATATGACCCGTCATATCGAAAGATACCTTAAGGGTCCTAAAATGAAAATTGATTTTTTTGGTCTCATCTGAAAGATCATATTTTAAGCTTGTTTTAAAGTTTCTGTACTGATAAAACTTGAATGGAGAAAGGATTTTTATCTCGGTTTTTAAAACATTTGTCTTATACGATGTTGGAACCTGATTAATATGATAGAATACACTTCAAAGGTAACATTTCTGATGAAATTAGAAATTCGACCTTGGACGTGATTTTTGACTATGCTCAACTTCAATGGTCTATATATGACTGGTCACATATTTTAGTTGCCAACTGGGGGTAGCAGTGTTTCATAAGATACTCTTTATGGTTTCATAAATATGGGCCCTTTAAAGACCCCTTGTAAAAGAGACTTAGTTTCAAATCCATCCTCTCATTTTCATTTTATGAGCCAATTTGTGAAACGATCAAGGGGAATGAGTCGGATGAGATTGAATTTGAGATACAGGACAATCAAGGCAGATTTTTTTTGGTTTTCCTTGTTTTTAAAGTCCATGAATTTTTGTATCTCTGGAACCAGATGACCAATAATGAAAAGGTTTGGATCACAATGTAGCATTTTTAATGCACAATCAGTTTGTAATAGAATATCAAAAAATGAAAATTGCTGACATGCGACTCATTTCCCTTGATCGTGTCACATATGATATTTCACAGTTGTCTATACCATACTTCACATTTATTTATGATTACCATCAGTGTTTCTGCTAAGGTTTTTGAACTTGCACCAGTTCGAGCAATTTTAACCCTAAAGCTCCTAAGGGTTACAAAAAGCTACAAGAGCAAATCACCAAAATCGCCTAAGTCCGAATACGTCATAGACCGGGGTCCCATATGGGCACGAAATCGCTGCCTAGGCAGCGCCCCTCGGGTGGCTTGGTATAGGTGGACACGGGATTGGGATGCGAGATGTCCCTGGTTCGAGCCCCGGTGGAAACCACCAATTTTTGACACCCTTATTTCCGAGGAGATAGGCTGAGAATGAAAAATGGTAGGTAGGAGGTTAGGGTTAGCAAAGTTGAAAAGGTGCTTGCGCCGAAATCATTAGCTGTGGCTGAAAATTAGATTAATCAAAGCTAGAAAATATCTTTCTCGCACATTTTCAGAAACTTGTTGCACCAATTTTCACCGCTGCTGCGCCAATGGCGCGCCATACGCCCTTAGGGGAAACACTGATTACCATAATTAAAAACATTTTGACTTATATCTCGAAAACGGAACATATTTCAGTGGTAACATCATGAGTTCACATGGGTTGTACGAAAAGTATGAACAAATATTTTGGTACGAAAACCTCAATAAGTTTGAAAAAAGTAAAAAAACTCCTTATCAAAGAATCAGGAATGAAATCAAATCTGAACCACCATACTGAATATAAATATAGCCCATTGTTTTCATATTTGAGTTTTTAAAAAAATCAATTTCCTTTGACCTTTTAAACTTTCAGTTACAGGCCTAATTGAAACTTCCAGTTCCAAATTTTGCCAAAAATGCAGATGCCCCTGATGCTTTTCCTATTTGCACCTATATTTCATGTTTGAGCAAACCAAATATCTGAACATATTTCAAATTTGAAATTTAAAAAAAATCTTTGAAGAAACAGTGGCCGCTGTGTGTCTTGGGCTTAATGAATGAAACACTATGTATTTCCTTCATGTAAACGATTTTATGGAGGTTGAAAAGGCGTTGGGGCACAATTAGGCCACAACTTTGTGCCATCGGCTGCAACCTGGCCACAGCTTTGATTTTCCAAGATGGCGACCATAGGCTTGATAATGCACCTCTAAATAATTTCAAAACAAGCAATGAATATTATACAATAATCATGTGGTGATCAATCAAGCCTATCATCGCCATCTTGGAAAAAGAAGACTGTGGCCAGGTTGCGGCCGGCTGCACAAAGTTGTTGCCTAATTGTGCTCCAATGCCTAAGTGACCATCCAAATGACAACATTTGGAGAAATTATTTGTAGTTACTTGTATAAAGGCCGGTTCTGACTCCCCTATCATATAGAATATTTTGCTTAGAATATTCTATGCTGACGACAAAATGACGTAGGTCATCGAATATAACTGTGTGTTTTATACAATGACCTACGTCATTTTGTCGTAAGCATAGAATATTCTAAGCAAAATATTCTATACGATAGTGGAGTCTGTACTGAGCCTTAGTGCTAGTGTATTAGCATCCTGCCAGTGTTTGTATATACATGATACTGAAATTTTGGTCATTCATGTTTTTGTTAATAAAATTGTTTTGAAAAACAAAATCACATTGTGAATATGTTTATTATACTGTCGTCTTGATCTTTATTTCTATATATACACACAGTGTCTAACAGTGTGAAAAGTAATGTCACTTGTGTTTTCAAGAAACTCAACATGTTTGTTAGGGTCATATTTTGCTTAAAAGCAGGCCCATATATGCTTTGATCAATATTAAATAGGCGCCGTTAGGCGGGAATTATGAGACTTCATCCGCAAGAAAATATAATCCCACTTACATGCACTGTTGATACTGATGCGCGAGTTACAATTACAACATGTGCTGCGTCTCCTGAAATTATGCTATGTTCAGCTACGCATTCGCTCAGTCTGTATTACTTCACGATGTGAATAGGCCTGCCTATTTGGTGTTGATAAAAGTAAAGCTTTAGCTATACAGGGAATCTGCAATTTTGGAACTATTTTTGAAAATATTTCAAAATTAAAGACAAAAATCATAAATATGAGATGAGAAACATCCTCCTTCTATGCAGTTGTTTCTAGGTTCCAATAATTAAGTAAACATTAATGAAATTACAAAAGCAAGTTTTAGTTGAGCTTTATTACAGAAATTGAGTAAAACGATATTGATTTTAGCATTTTTAGCAAAATCACATATGTGACTGTTCATCCCAAACCAGCTGTAAAATCTCTTGTCATTTTCACTTTTTTAAATATTTGCAAAGACCATGTCATAAAGCTTAAAATGACACAACATTGAACTTCACTTGGTTTCAAGCCGGGGGGGGGGGACTTAGTACAAAAGGGATTATGGGGACATGCCACACATTTGGGTAGCAAAATCAGGCTCTCTGGTATTTCAATCGGTCCTTTTTCTTCACAAAATGTGGTATTTTGATAGGTTCATTTTTCAAAATTTTGACATTTCCTCTTAAAACTTTGATAATTTTGCCAAAATAGTGCAAATTTGGGCAGAAAAATTTGTTTTTTGATTACATTTGACTCAAAATTTGGGAGATTTGGTATATGGATGGGTCCCTTTTTCTTGAAAACTGGTATTTGGATGGGTGGCTATTCAATTTTCCCAGAGGCATGTCCTTATCCAAACCAAATTTGATTACCCCCACCCCCTCCGGGTTTCACGAAGCCAAGTTACTGTCCTTCAAAGGTTGTCAGGGAGCAAAATATGAAACTGAGATAAACTTGTTCAAAGATCAGTAAGCCCTAAATTTTCTGTTAATTGTCCTCAGAACATACAGATATATTTCACATTTGTCATCATTTTCTTGAAATCAAACTTTGCAGGTGTATGTATGTAGCAAGCATAAGAATGAATCTGCCAAAAAAAAATAATTCAATTTTGGCAAATTATGACCTTGATATGTATTTTCACCTGTAGCACAAAATGAAGTTAGTCGCGTTTACGGACAGCTGTATAGGGATGAACAAACACATATGTGACCGTCCAGCTCAAAACAGCAGTAAATACCAGCTCTTGTCAGTTTCACTTTTTTAAATATTTGCAAAGACCATGCGTTAAGGATTCAAATGACACCTTAATGAACTTCACACGATTTCCAGAAGTCATGTTATGGTCCGTCAAAGGTTGTCAGGAAGTAAAACGTATAACTGAGATAAACGCGTTCAAAGATCAGTAAGCCCTATATTTTCAGTTGATCGTCTTAAGAATATGCAGATTTATTTCACATTTCACATTTTTTGAAGTGAAACTTTGCTGGTATTTTGTAGTAAGCACTAAGATTGTAAATCTGTCAAAAAATCAATTTCGGCAAATTACGACCTTGACATGTATTTTCACCTGTAGCAAATGAAGTTTCTGGCATTTACTGCTCATACGGGCTGGAAGGTCACATATGTGATGACTCACCCCGAAAAGGGGGACTTTGCGACAGAACACTTTTCAAGAAACCGATGAAAATATACAGTAAAAAATAAAGAAAATAATTTCCAGCAGATTTTCTGTTGTAAAATTTATCGCCTTGATCAATTTCAACAGGTAATGTGTCATTTTAAAGTTAGAAAATGCTGTCACGGATGAAATGATAAAATAAAAATTGATATAATTTGCAATGTCCCCCTTTTCGGGGTGAGCCATCACATATTTGGTCAAAAACTACCATCATCATCTATTTCTCGTTTCCCTTAATCTGTACTTTGGATTTTGATATTTTATACTGCCATATTAATTTGAAACCATAAAAATAGAAATGTACCATACCTTCTAATACATACAGAAATTAAACAATGCAAACAAGTGATACTGCTGTAAACCTTTTTAATACAGAAACTTAAGCCATGACAGACTGCAAGTAAATGCTCTTCCACATTTGCTTTCACTTTTAAATAGAGAAGTACATAAGGGACCATTCACAAACACTTGTAAGGGGGCCTGATGCAAAAAATATTATCGCGGAAAATTTTCAGGGCCCCCTTTTCGATCTCAAAAAATTTAAAGGCCCCCCCCCCTTTTTGGGACAAAAAATAGTGGTCAACCCATAGAAAAGCATGTAAATCAATTTTTACCTGAAAATTTGTTGTGATTTTGTTCAAGGCCTCCCTTTACGAGGGTGAAAAATTTAAAGGCCCCGTTTTTTGCATCAGGCCCCCCCTTACAAGTGTTTGTGAACAGTCCCTAACGAGAAGGTAAGGGATGAGCTATATCAGTATTTTTTCATGTTACTGCCAGGGGTGGTGGCAGGGTTTATTGTAGACAAGAAATAGAAATCTAATTTCATCAAATACAATTTGATAACTACTATTTTATATGTTTCATACAACATTCCTGATCAGTGATCTGCATTAACACATTTTACTCAAATAAATTTATTTTTTTACACCACCAAAGTATAGATCATTGTCAAATTATTGTAAAACAAGGGAGGGGTCTCTTTAGGAGACTGGAGTCTCCATCAGGCAAGCTCAAACAGTGGTGTGCCCAGGATTTCTTTAGTGGTGGGGCACAACCATCAGTTTCCCCTGAATGACATAAGACTGAAACAGGAAAAAAAAAGAACACTGAAATGTTTTTGACATAGCTTTTGAAGTGACAAGCAAAAAAAAAAAAAAAAAAAAACAGGTCTCACAAGCACAGGGCAAGTTTTTCAATGCTTTTAAAAACATTTTAAACTATTTCTTTTTAATTTCTTCTCTTTTCTTTTGATATTTTTTTCTGCTCCCCTTTCTTTTTTATCTTCTTTATTGTCAAGATCCACGAATGGGCCTTTCCCCCCGACTGACTCACCAAACTGGGGAGGGGGCACTGGGCACGTCACTGGGCTCAAAACATTGGGGTCTTAATGGCACATATTGAGTCCTGTTCCCTCTCCCTCCCCTAGAAAAAAAATCTTAAATTGTAGTTGTTGGTAAGTGTGGGTTGTATGGAGTAATAGGCAAGAACTGTTGCATCCCAGCACTGGACCGCTGTAGAGGCTTCAGGTTGCTAGCGGTCATTGGTTTGGATAAAAAGGACAAATCTAGGGTCTGTCCTGCAGGTTGAAGAGGCTCGTTAAGCGGATTCTGGGGTCTTTGAAAATCTGAACTGGTTGATGGCATGGCTAGGGAGTTCACATTACTAAAATTGGTTGTGTGTTTCGTTGTAATGTGGGACCCTGATTTCACCAAATCTTCGATGCCAAATTTTGCACCACTGTGAGTTTCAAATTGAACACCTTGTAGGAAATTTGACGATGAAGGCATATCGTTGTTACTAAAATTTGCTGTGTGCACTTTAGGTGCTATGCGGAGTCTTGATTTGACACTCTTTTGGGTGCCAAATTTTGAAGCACTCGGAGATTTATATTGATCACTCTGTAGGTAATTACACGATGAAGGAATATCATTGTTACTGATAAAGGTTGTCGTTTTAGGCCTCGAATTGATGTTATCTTGGGTGCTAACTCTGGCACCACTGTAAGTTTCGACGTTGATACCTTGTAGAAAATTCACTGATGAAGGAATATCATTGTTACTGACATATGTTGTTGTTTTAGGCCTCAATTTGGCATCATCTTGGGTGCCAAATTTAGCACCACTGTGAGTTTCAAGGTTAACACCTTGTAGGAAATTTGCTGTTGAGAGAATATCATTGTTACTAAAGTTAATTGTTTGTCTATGTGCAGTACGGGTCTTTGATTGGACACTATCTTGGGTGCCAAATTTTGCACCACTGTGAGTTTTAAAGTAAACATCTTGTAGAAAATTCGCTGATGAGAGAATATCATTGTTACTGAAGTTGGCTGTCTGTTTAGGAGCAATGCGGGTCTTTGATTTGACATTATTTTGGGAGCCAAGTTTGACACCTTGGAAATTTGTTGAAGTCGAAGGAATATTGATGTTGCTAAAACTGGTTGTTGGTTTAGATGCACTGCCAGCCTTAGATTTCACACTATCCAGGGTGTTAAATCTGGCACTACTGTGGGTTTCAATGTCGACACATTGTAGAAAATTTGATGAAGGGATATCAGTAGGACTACTTAAATTCCAGTTTATGATTGACTGTGGGGCTAATGTTGTTGATATAGGGTCAGAGGTGTGGACTGATGACAATGACATGGGGTCAGAGGTCGGGATTGAGGACAATGATGATATGGGGTCAGAGGTCGGGATTGATGGCAATGATGAAGACGATGATGGGAGAGAGAGTAAAGATTCAATACTGATAAAATTATTGATTGGAGCTGTCTTTGGAATTGATCCTTGTGACCTTACACCAGATGGGATAACTAATTGTTTTGCAAAGATATTGGAATCGCAAGGCATAGATATCAATGGTTGGTTACCAAGCATAGGGCCTGGAGAAATACTATGTGTTATACTATCTCCTATACTTGGGGCCAAGGTTTGATGAGATTGAGAGTCTAAAATTTGATCCTCAGAAACAGCCGCCACCAAATTTTGGCAAGATGGAGGTTCTAAAACCTGATCTCCAGATATGGTCGTAACCAAATTTTGACTGGATTCTAAAATCTGATTCACTGATGCATCTGCAGTTAAAGTTTGAGCAGATTTTAAAACCTGGTTCTCTGATACACTTACAACCAAATTTGGAGTGGATTTTAAAACCTGATCTCCAGATACATTGGTTACCAAATTTTGACAAGGTCCCAAAACTTGATTCCCCGATACAGCCCCAACAAAATTTTGACTAGAATCTAAAATCTGATTTCCGGATGAAACTGGAACCAAATTTTGACTGGATTCTAAAACTTGATTATTTGATACAGTCGCAACCAAATTATGTCCGTCTGTCTGATTGGAAGTTACATCTTCACTTGTATTCAAGGTAATGAACGTTTCAACATTTGCAAAATTTATCATCAAAATATTTGGATCCGTAACTTGATTATCATTTTCAGTGATATCATGAAGATTTTCATCTTGATTTTCTGTTCCTATCTCTGGTAAAGGATCTTCACAACTTTTGACGACAAGATACAATCCTGTATTTTCCTCCATCGGATCTCCGCTATTCATTCCTAAATCTTCCATCTCCGGTTCCGGAAGTAAGATATTTGTATTGTGTTTAAATACAGAAAGAGGAAACACGTTGTCCTCATTTTCGGACGATTGCCGATTCACATTATCATCCGTTTCCTTTGATGAAATTACTTGTTGTAATTTTGTCAGAGCTTTCATGAGCTCACCATTCTGTGAAAAATCACTTTCTGCCCTGACACCGTCGTCGCAATTTGTGGAAGAGAGACCATGCCCTGACTCGGATAACAGCAGATCCTTTGCAGGCTGCTGCGAGGTCTCCCCAAGCACAATTGATTGTTGTATTGTTTTTGATTGTTCTGTTGCCTCACCTGAATCAAGTGTTTGTGGTGGTGCTATTTCAGACATATCGACTGTCTTCGTTAGTTCTTTACACCCACCTCCATCTGATTTCATATCCTTGTCAGATTCAGATGGTACATTTACAAGCACCACTGTATCAACTTTTCCAGTCCTGATGATTTCTATTTCTTCATTACTACTAACAATATGTCCTTGTTCCTGACATTCATCCACATTGTTCAATTCAATCTGCCCATCGCCATTTTCTCTACTTTCATCAGGTTGGGCAATCTTGTTCACCAAACCTTTCAAAGGTTTATAGTCCTTAAATGTAACATCCACATGTTTATTTCTCATATGTCTGTAATAGCCTTGCCGACTTTTGAAGTACAGTCCGCAGTGTTCGCAGGTGCAGGAATGCTCGTTGAAGTGCACATCGCGAGTATGTTTGTTGAGAGAGTACTTCTCAGAGAAACGTTGATCACAATGCTGACACTTGTGTGCTTTACTTCCATTCTTCATATGTGTGTATCTGGAATGAAAGAAAAGGAAAACCAAATTGCGAGACTTTCAAGGGGGAGGTACTACAGGAGTAATGTAGGTACACATAATTGGAAAAAAACGACGACCTGATATATTTCATATCATAATATCAAGTATTTATAATGCCGTATTCACTGAAGTATCATATAGCGCTTGACATTATTATTACGCTGCTATTAGGAAATCATCACAACAATCTCACCTCAACTAGATCGCAACTTAGGACAACAACCTATCGGAACTTTGATTGTAATATTCCCATAACAGCTCCCCAATGCGCTTGGGTCGATGAAGCAATCAAGATTAAATATCTTGCCCAAGGACATAACCCGTTGGCCATAGCGGGGCTCGAACTCGCAACCTCATGATTCAAAGTCCTGCATTGTTCCACTAGACCACACGAGCTCCTACCCCAGAGCATGTCGAGACGCATTATGTCATGTCCCTGAGTGTGTTGGAAAGTTGCACTTTAAATTTATAGGGATGGGCAGTGATATGTTGAGTGAAATGTTAATCAAAAGAAGATTGTTTTTGTGAAAAAGGTAAAACATTTAAAGAAACAATAGATAAATAAATAGCTCAATTATTAACATTGATGTAGTGGCATAATTAATTTATCATAAGGTTCAGATGTCTCTTCAGTGTATCAGGCAGCATGATTGAATGCACACTGACATATGTCACATTTGAACTGTTTCCTCTGGGAATGAGATAAGTGGTACCTACCTATGTCTCTTCAACGTCTGAACATGATGGAATGCACACTGACATATGTCACATTTGAACTGTTTCCTCTGGGAATGAGACAAGTGGTACCTACCTATGTCTCTTCAACGTCTGAGCATGATTGAATCCACACTGACATATGTCACATTTGAACTGTTTCCTCTGGGAATGAGACAAGTGGTACCTACCTATGTCTCTTCAACGTCTGAGCATG
>JXSR01S031476.1:1855-12140 GCA_000969725.1 Ophiothrix spiculata
AAAAAAAAAAGAAGAAGAAGAAGTTCACCTAAAGTAAATAGCATCATTGAGGGTATCAAACTGCGCAACACACGATAGCTTGTTTGCCAAGTCTGCGTCTAATGACAAATAGCTAAGACATTAAAACGTGAAGCCTGTAACTCTGTAGTCTAGACCCCGGGGGCTACTCAGATATATTAATGTACACATGCGTGAACACAGGTTTACAAAATACCCCCTAAACAAGTATTAGCTTCCCTTGAAGAAATACCCCTGAACAAGGATTTACCAGCAATTTAACTCTAAATTTTATCCCATAAAAGTTCATTTTTTCCTCGGGTTTGTTTAAAAAATACCCCTTTTTGTGGACATTTTGTGTTTTTGTTAATAAAAAAATCACTCCTTTTTGTTGAAAATCAACGTTTTGATACTCCTAAACACGTGTAGTGCTTTCTTTGCTGGTCAGGAATAAATGACCCCTTTTTCCGTGTTTTTCTGTTCACGCATGTGTACACCAGTATTAGTTCAGTGGTCCTTGATATCTCTATTGCAATATTCCAAAATGCTATTTAACAAACGTTTGGCAACTTTAATTAAATTACGTTTATCCCAAAACATTGTTTCAAAATCATGTTAAATTATCAAATACGACCACGTAAACGAATGTTTTGAAAATGAATTCTAATTAAAAGATTTTTGATTGCACATTTATCATCATCAAACAAAACTTGCATTGCTGACACATTAAGAAAGTATATTGTATCATAAAGTTATTTGAAAATAAAGACATTTACATGTAAAATGTAAAACTAGAATTACAAAATATAAGTATGCAAAACGAATTTCAATTAGTCATATTAGACTAATTAATATTTCAAATGCAGTTGTCTTGTGTAATTTTTTTTCTGATCGTTAACAATGTGCTTACGAAGCTTTAATAAATCACAACTGGCAAGCGAATGTTTTGGAACTGTATATCTTCTTATTCCCTGTAACCGTTTGGTCATGTTAAAAATGCTTTTAAAACATAACATTAGAAATATATTAACTTAAAAAGTTTGTCTGTTAATAGCTTACTGCCTTTCTCGCTGCCATTTTGTCCAACATGTAAAGAAAAAAATGATTGACGATAAAAAAAAAAACCGTAACTAATTATGCCTTAAAAACTACTTTCTGACCTTTTTATTTCTAGCTAGCAGTGTAAGTTCAAGGGCGGAGTAAGAAGTTAGTAAATAAGGTCGACTTTTAGTAAACTGCCTTAGAAGTACCTAGTATAATGGAGGGTATCGAGCTGAAATCAGCTATAAAATCACTCTAAGAAGTGTTTTACTCTGTCTGTGTCTAACAACAAATAGCCAAGACATTAAAACGTGAAACATGAAACCCTTAAGTCTGAGCAGAATTTGCCATTAAGAAAAAATCCATTTGGTCTATAATTTAGGTTATATAATGTAGTGGATCTTATTCAAAACACATCTTATAGATCAAATTATGTAGACATATTTCCTACACAACACAAATCTTTACTCTCCTTTGTTACTTATTGCAATCTTCCAAAATGTTTGTTTTTAACAAACGTGGGGTTAGTTAATAGAATTTCGTTTTAGCCCAAAACATTGTTCTAAGGTCAAGCGAATGGTTTAGAACTGTGTATCTTCTTACTCCCTGTAACCGTTTGATCTTGTTAAAAAATTCTTTTAAAACATAACATAAGACACGTTTTCACTTAACAAGTTTGTCATTAAAAATGATAGCAATGCCACCGTGATCTACACCACGGCGATAAGGGACACCTCTAGGAAAATTATACATCAATTACAAACATTCAATTAACAAGTTTGTCATTAAATAGATTACTGCCTTTCCCGCTACCATTTTGTCCAACATTTAAAATAAAAAAATCTGATTGACGATAAGAACTAATTATGCCTTTAAATTACTTTCTTACCTTTTTATTTCTAGCTAGCAGTGTAAGTTCAAGGGCGGAATAACAAGTTAGTAAATAAGGTCGACTTTTAGTAAATTGCCTCAGAAGTACCTATAATATAATGGAGGGTATTGAACTGAAGTCAGCTATAAAATCACTCTAAGAAGTGTTTTACTCTGTCTGTGTCTAACTACAAATAGCCAAAACATTAAAACGTGAAACCTAAAACCATTTAGTCTGAGCAGAATTTGCCATTAAGAAAATATCCATTTGTTGTATGATTTAAGTTACATAATGTAGTGGATCTTATTCAAAACACTTACCATTGATCAAATTGTGTAGACACATTTCCTATACATCACAAATCACACCACTGCTTTGTTACTTATTGCAATATTCCAAAATGTTTTTAACAAACGTTGGGTAACTTAAATTTCGTTTAAGTTCAAAACATTGTTTCAAAGTTATGTTAAATTATTAAATACAACCACGTAAATGAATGATTTGAAAATGTATTCCAATTAAAAGATTTTTGATTGTACTTTTATTATCATCAAAAAAACTTAAGTTGCTAACATATTATGAAAGTATTTTTTATCATAAAGCTATTTTGAAAATAAAGACATTAATATGTAAAATGTAAAATTAGAATTAAAAAATATAAGTATGCAAAATGAATTTCAATTAGTCATATTAGACCATTACTTTAAGTAATAGTTATTTCAAATACAGCTGTCTGGGTGTAATTTTTAATCATTTCCGACCATTATTATTGTGTTCACGAAACTTCAATAAATCACAAATTACAAGCAACTGTGTTTAACGACGCATATTACAGATATGAAAGAATGATACGAATGCTTTATCACAAAGAAACATTGCCACCGATATTTGTAATAACTGTTTTAAGAACAAAAACACTTGATATATGCCAAATTTCATCATGTAAGAATGCATATTAACCCTGACTTAAACTAAAGAAACAAAATCCAATACTTCTAGTATCCAACAAAACGTGTTTCATTATCTTGACCCTAACCCCACTAAATATTCCATTCCATAAAGTTAAGTCCAACTACGTCGTAGCTCAGTGAGTTGACATAGTGATAACTGGACCAGGGTACGAGAGGTCTCAGGTTCTAATCCAGGCAAATATCCGCCGCCGTTTTTGACGATTTGTAGATTTTCCAGGAGGTTTTTACGAAATTAAAAAATAGTGGCCGACAAATACAATAAAAAAAAAGCGAGGGGGTATTTCCGCATCCGCGTAGCCCTTTTTTACTAAAAAAAGAAGGGTTTTGACCTTAAGTAAGCTGAGACAGAGTTCTATATTTTTTTTGGCCTAATAATAGTTAGAAATCATTTTAACGCATTATCAAAAAAAGTAACAAAAGTATAGGTTTATTAAAAAGACACGAGTTGTTTCCTGAAATAATTACGTTTTATGGAGCAAAGAAATCTAGATAATAAACAATATATAACTAAAAATCATAAATTTAAAAATCCATCTAATAAAGATTGCAACAAAGGAAATATGGTAATACTTGTGTAAATACTAAATACATGTATGCTTATGTTTGTGTAAATAATTTAAAATCACTAATGCTGTTTTGAATGCAAATTCATTCCTCCATTTTAGTATTTACGACAAAAATAACTGAGAGAACAAAGTCACGTCTGATATTAAATCGTGTCACATCATCTCGTATTTTTGTAAACAGCGCCCGAATGTGCGAGTGGTGATAAATAGATTACTTCGAGCTGCCCAGAGCAAGTTACAAACTCTAGCACACTGAGCCAGCAAATCGACTGTCTCATTTAAAGTCTCGTGATCCATCATGTAGCATCATTACTCACGTTATCCTCTCTCTCTCTGGCAGTACAATTATCGGAATTTTAAAGTGTAATAGCTGCGTGATTTTTCATCCGCTATTTTGTGTCACCTGAAGCATCAATTTATTCGTTATTGCATTCATGAGATTTTTCCCAAAGACAACGTAGTGTAATCTAAAACATGTTGATATTCGAAGAGCTGATATGGTTGTAACAATGTGGTCACTTATTTTTACATTGAGCTTACTGGCTTGTTTGAAAAATCTATGTATGACGGAATCTTTGTTACCTAAACAAGTTTGCGAAGTTTATTATCAATCTGGAGATTTTGTTATAGGTGGAATGGTTCCTATATCCGAAGCTGGTAACCCGTGTGGAAAAACGTTACACTGGAAAGTTGTTGAAGTTGTTGAAATGTTTGTGTACGCAGTTGAATCTATAAATAAACGAAAAGATGTGCTTCGTAATATAACGCTTGGGTTTGAAATTAGAAATGACTGCGGAAATAAAGACATAGCATTGTGGACTGCGCTGACTATGGCATCACCTACAGGAACTAAAGAATTTGAAGCTGTATGTGGTAATGGGACAAGATTGAATACAAAACCAGTGTTGGGAATTGTTGGACCCTCACGAAGTACAACAAGTTCGGTAGCGGCAAGAATTGGACGGCTTTATCAGGTCCCTGTTATCTCATTTGCTGCTACTAGCGATGAACTTTCCAACCCCGCTGACTTTCCTTATTTTTTACGTACTGTTCCGTCCGATAATTTTCAAGCTGGTGCCATTTTAGATTTGCTTTTATATTTCGAATGGAAATATATCACACTTTTATATTCAGCAGATACCTATGGAATTCGTGGTGCTCACCAACTTCAAATGCTCGCTGAAGAAAGAGGCATATGTATTGGGCTTACATTGCCACTACCGGGTTTTGCTAACGAAGAGGACTTGGTAGATGTTGCTCTATCTTTAAACAGTGGTAAAATCTCAAAGATCATCGTCCTTGTTTCTCTCAAGGAAACAGCAGAATCGCTCCTTAGGGCAGTAGATAAAGTTAAATTCACAGAAAAATTAACATGGGTTGGAAGCGATGGCTGGGGATCTTCTATTGCCGCCAGTGACGTAAACCATGTCGCCCATGGATGTATATTTACTCAACATAACAGTGAAAATGTACCAGACTTCCATGCTTATTTTAAAGATCTTTACTTCAGTAAGAATGGGACTAATAATCCGTGGTACAAAAGCTACATTGAAAAATGGCGAGACTCAAGACAAAACTCAGACGCACATGCTTTTCCTGTTCCTACATTAGGTTTTGAAACAGTGGCTATAAATGCCGTTTACGCGTTTGCTTTTGCTTTACACTCATTTATAAATTACCACTGTGCTGGTGAATTACCATGTAAAACATTACCAACAATGTACGGTCAAGAATTCCTTTCATTTCTACTCAATGTGTCATTTGAAGGTGCTAGCGGAGATGAATTTTATTTTGATGAAAATGGTGACACTGGTGGCATATACAAATTTCGCAACTTACAATATATCGATGGCTCATATCAACTTGTCGATGTTGGATTATGGGATCCGTCTAATCAAAGTCATCCTTTCTGGATTCAGGAACAAAACATGCAATGGGGAAATGGTGAATATGCCCCTTCAACATGTCGTGAGGTATGCTCCCCCGGATATATACCAATTCGACTTGAACGCAAATGCTGCTGGGGTTGTCGGAAATGTCCAGACAACGCCATTGTAATCAACAGTACTTTGTGCTCAGAATGCCCCGATTTGGAGTGGCCTGATGACACATTTAGTTCTTGTATAATGCTTGTACCGAAAGAGTTAAGCTACTGTCACCCTACTGTCATTCTGATAATTGCTTTTGCTTCAGTCGGGCTTGTAATGACAGTCCTTGCGGTAGCTGGTTTAATTCGATACATTAATCACCCGTTAATGAAAGCAAGTAGCAGGGAACTCTCTGCACTTAATTTACTAGGAGTGTGCCTTGCCATTCTTACACACATACCGTTATTATTACCACCTTCAACAGATTCTTGTGCTGCAGCAGAGGTTATGCTGACTACAAGTTTTACATTAACATATGCCCCAACATTATTAAAGGCTAACCGTATATATCGTATATTCAATGCGGGAAAGAAATCTACACAGAGACCCAAATGTATTGGACCAAAGGATCAAGTCTTCATCATAAGTGTCATTGTTGTCATACAGGTAAGTATGCTACAAATAATAATTATTCCTACCTTTTTACATTTACAGCCCCCACACTCTCACTCACCCACCACACAACAAAAACAAACAAACAAAACAGACAAACACACATCAACCCCACACACACACACACACAAAAGTAAAAAATAAAACAAAACAAACAATCAAAAACAAAAACAAAAGGCAAAAAAACCCACAGAAATGGAAATAACAAAAAAAAAAAAAACGCATACATATTTTTGTCGAAACATCGGGCATTTCCTATTTGATATTTATGTGTCTTCTTTGGAGATTTTTGATTCTAAATGAACGAATTTTGTATTTATTGTGTTAAAGGAGCCTGGTCCAATTGCTTCAACTTGTTTTCAAACTTTTTGTAATTTTGGTACTAAAATGTTGCTCATATTTTTCTCACAACCCATGTGAAATTTCACGGCTGAGTTATGTTTGGTTTTGGAGATATACATGAAAATGTGTCTAATTATGGTAACAATAATTAATTTTACATAGCAAATAACGTATAGGTCGCTCTGAAATATGTACAAATTTGCCCATACAATCAAAATGGTTTGACCGATCCAGTTGAAATTTGAAATTTACTTGAGTGGTCATCTTTTATATGAAAGTGAAAACTGAAATTTGAAAAATCGGACCAAGCTCCTTTAAAAGCGAGAAAAATGGGAATTATCATGTTATAAATAAAACAGAGGAAGTGTTTCAAATGTTTTGGAATTTTTGATGGAAGATGTTTGTTTGTTTGTTTGTTTGTTTTTTATTTAAGTGAATTTCATTAAAGGAATTAAATAAAAGAAAAACCGAAAAAAATTGGCTTGATTACTGGTAGGGATACTAATTTCTGAAATAAGCCAACTAGAATATGACACATGTACCCAGTTCTACCAAATGAAGGTAAGTTGCATAGACAAGTTTCAAGTTAATAGTTATGTTCCATTTTCATTTTGAACAAAAAAGTATTAGTAGAAAATTGGTTTTAAAATTGAAAGACTTCCACAAAAATTATAAGAAAGATATTCAATTACACATTAAGAACCAAATTACTCAGTTTTATTTTCTACACAGACTTTTAACATAGAAAGAGGGTATTAAAATTGGTGTGTTTTGCATCATCATCAACAACAACAACAACAGTAGCAAATTCTTTACTTTGTTTATGCAACATCATCTCGTTTCAGGAGAACGGGTCTAAAATATTAAATATTATCAAACACAAACACATTTCTAATATACAGTTACAACCAATTGCGCACGGCGCCACAATTCTCACTGAGAATTCATAACTGATGAAAATGATAAATTAATATCAGCAAATTCACACAAAAAAAATGCTATCAAATTTTAATACACAAAAAATGGCAAATTGCACTATTGAACACACATGTGTTAATAATAATATTTCCAATCAGCTGTCGTTTTATTGACATGATTCTAAGATGGATCGACACACATTTTCATTGAATACAGTGGAGCTAACAGAAATAGTAGAATTTTATATTTTATACTTCCATTTGTTGTTGCCAGAAGAAAGATGAGAAAATTAATTTCAGCGACATCAGTCATTTTTACAATATACCCCAGTGAAGATAAAGCTCTTGATCATACATGAATCCGTTCAAATGCTTCCTAACACTTTAACGAATTATAATTTTTTATTAATACAGAGCTTGGAATTAGTTTTGACCCAATAATAGAATATTATTGTGATATGTGTATTTTCTAATTGTTGCATGAAACTTGTACTTTTTCATAGTTTCAGATTTCCATTGGAAATAAATACCTATACGTTCCTTTTTCATTTCTGAGGCCATTTCAACAAAACAAAAGTATAAGTAGAAAATTGATTTTAGAGTTGCATGACTTACAACTACTACAACAACAACAACAACAGCATTAACGACAACAACAACAACAACACAATTTGTCCTCGTCGAACTTTTTACTTAGTTTATGGTAACATCTTTTCGTTTCAGGAGAACAGGTCTAAAATATTATCAAAAACAAACACATTTCAAATATACAGTTACAACCAATTGTGCACGGCGCCATAATTCTCACTGAAAATTCATAACCGATGAAAATGATAAATTAATATCAGCAAATTCACGATAAAACTGCAATCAAATTTTAATTCACGAAACAAAAAGGCAAATTGCACTATTGAACACACATGTGTTAATAATAATATTTCCAATTAGCTGTCTTTTTATTGATATGATTCTAAGAAGGATCGACACACATTTTCATTGAACACAATAGAGCTAGCAGAAACAGTAGAATTTTAATATTTAATATTTCCATTTGTTGTTGCCCGAAGAAAGAAAATTAGTTCTTCGATATCAGTCATTTTAACAATATACCGCAGTGAAGATAAAGCACTTGATCATACATGATCCGTTCAATTGCTTCTTAACACTTTAACGGATTATAATTTTTAACCGTCTTGTCAATAATACAATGAAGTGATTAATTCATTGATAATATGCTCATTTAAGGATAAATGACACATTCTATCATACTGTTCTTACTTGAAAAGCAATATGGATGCACGTTCCATTATAACAGATTCTTGAAAAAATAACATGCTTTACCCTTCATTCAAAATACAAAACACTACGATAACATGATTAAAATGTTGTGTGTGTTCCTTGGAGCTCATTTTCATTACTATGTAAATATTATTACTGGTTCCTTAACCAACTTAGTGCTTTCAATGTGTTACTTTTGAATGCTTAAAAATCAATTAACCTTAGAGCTTGGAATTGGTTGTGACTCAATAATAGAAAATTATTTTGATTTGTGTCTTCTTATTGTTGCATGAAATATGTACTTTTTCATATTTTCAGATTTCAATTGGAAATAAATGCCTATACGTTCCTTTTTCATTTCTGAGGCCATTTCAACAAAACAAAAGTATAAGTAGAAAATAAATTTTAGAGTTGCATGACTTACAACAACAACGACAACAACAAAAACAACAACAACAACAGCATTAACAACAACAAAACTTGTCCTCATCGAACTTTTTACTTAGTTTATGGTAACATCTTTTCGTTTCAGGAGATTGGGTCTAAAATATTATCAAACACAAACACATTTCAAATATATAGTAACAACCAATTACGCACGGCGCTATTATTCTCACTGAAAATTTATAACCGATGAAAATGATAAATTAATATCAGCAAATTCACAATAAAAAAATGCTATCAAAAAGAATTTGGCAAATAGCACTATTGAACACACATGTGTTAATAATAATATTTCCAATCAGCTGTCTTTTTATTGATATGATTCTAAGATGGATCGACTCTCACATTTTCATTTAATACAATAGAGCTAGCAGAAATAGTAGAATTTTAATATTTTATATATCCATTTGTTGTTGCCAGAAGAAAGATGAGAAAATTACAATATACCGCAGTGAAGATACAGCACTTGATCATACATGAATCCGTTCAAATGCTTCCTAACACTTAACCGGATTATATTTTTTTACCGTCTTGTCAATTATACAATGAAGTGATTAATTAATTGATAGTATGCTCATTTAATGATAAAAGACGCAATCTATCGTACTGTTCTTACTTGAAAAGCAATATGTAGGCACGTTCCATTATAACATATTATAACATATTCTTGAATGTATAACATGCCGTACCCTTCATTCAAAATACTGACCACTACGATAACATGTTTAAAATGCCGTGTTGGTTCCTTCGAGCTCATTTTCAATAATAAGTAAATATTATTACTGGTTCCTTAACCAACTTAGTGCTTTCAATGTGTTATTTTTAATGCCTAAAATCAATTAACATAGAGATTGGAATTGGTTATGACTCAATGATAGAATATTATTATGATGTGTCTATTTTCTAATTGTTGCATGAAATATGCACTTTCTCATATTTTCAGATTTTAATTGGAAATAAATGCATATACGTTCATTTTTCATTTCTGAGGCCTCTTTAACAAAACAAAAATGTAAGTAGAAAATTAATTTTAAAATTGCACGACTTAACACAACAACAATGGCAACAAGAAAAACAACAACTTGGCCTCATCGAACTTTTACATTGTTTATGCAACATTTTCTCGTTTTAGGAGATTGGATATAAAGTATTAACAAACACAGTTAAAATGTACAGTTACAACCAATTGTGCGCGGCGCCATCATTCTCATTTAAAATTCAGAACCGATGAAAATGATAAATTAATAAATATAAGCAAACTCACAATAAAAATGCTATCAAATTTTAATGCACAAAAAAGTGGCAAATTGCACTATTT